>JBBPSJ010000028.1:0-298326 GCA_038093535.1 Boletus reticulatus
GGATGTATCTTGAGTCATCTAAATCTATTTTAGCTACTGTGCCTAGCATTATGTGATGTCCAAATGCTCAAAAGCGAACATTGCATTCAAAGTTGCAAGTCCATTCAGTTGAGTACTCAGTCATTTCAAATGATTAATCAGAGATTTACTCAGGTATCACAGAATGGCAGGACTATGTATCAGGAACAGTAGCTAAAATAGATTTAGATGACTCAAGATACATCCCCCTCAATTCATAGCACAGTCCAAGTGCTACATTGTTGTGTTCCTGGTATGTTTTTGTAAATCTCCTAGGCTTCAGCTCAATTTCTCACGCATTTCCTATGTCATTTGGGCTCCCCCACTCTCAATCTCAAGGCCAGCCTTTCGCAAACTTGGTAGCATAGTGTACAGTATGTATACTAGGTCTCTAGATAGTTGCCCCGATGCATGGAGCAATGTTGTGGCCGCTTCAGAGTATATAGGGGTATACTTTGTATCTGATCCTGCATTCCAGAGGAGGCCCCCTGGGATCCGAGCTGCTGATACCTTGTAGATACATGTATGAGGTGCATGGCCATCAATGTTCAGTGTATGTCTACCTGGCCAATCGAATATGCGAACCGCTTTTCTGTAATTCAGGGGTAGGAGGATTATTTACTCCTACTATCACAGGGAGAGGTCCCTGCTGGACAAGCTACTAGGACGTACTTCCCATACACATACACTACCTGGGAATCTGTTTTACCAAGTCATATACCTAGCTAGTAAAAAATGCGAACGCTTTTTTGATTTTCTGTACATTTCCACATATCTATCTACCTACAATTTAATACTACAATTCAAGCGGCTAGAAACATTCAAAAATACTGTAGAACATGAGTGGAACCCACTATAACAATACCCGAGGCCAGGAAAGCGAGTGGTTGAGCAGAAATGGAGGGGAGGATATGTTGAACTTCAATGTCCCAAAATGGACATGTCGCGAGTGTGCCGGCGGTGCGCGCGAGTGCGCGGGAAGCGATAATGTAAGCGCCTAGAAGCGTCGCACTTGAAAGCGGCATGGCTGTGCTGAACTCACAGCTGTCGAGAAAATGATGCTTCTTATCGAAAGACGGCGGCAATGAGGGATTCGCAAACCAGATATTTGGGAAGTATCAGGCTGCATGACACCTGCATCAGGGATCCGCATGTCTTGCACAAGTAATGCAGACTTCTTATTACAATACACTATGCACCACACTAAAACTTGTTATAACAGTTGATTCCATGCATTAAAACTACGGGGTGGCCTCTTCATTTGTCACAGTCGAAAGTCTGAAGCAGGAGGATTTCGTGTCGGCGCAAAACTCCTTCGACGCGTTGTTTCGGGGATTGGATCCAAAACACGTCAACTTCGAGCCTGTGTTAGACATGGGAGTGGAGTACTTCACCCATCTCGGTGTCGCGTGTGAGTAAACTGCCCAATCGCTTTCGGACGTTTGACGATTGTCAATGTGACAGTCATGAATCCAGGAGGGAGAAAATTCGGGACAAGTACTGGGTTTTCCGTCGGTGAAGTTGCCAACGAGGAGACGGACAAGCTCCTTCAGCAAGTCAGCGAAGAAGGGGATTTTGGAACACGAAAACAAGAGCTCTTCAAGGCATTGGTGCGTATATATCCATCTCGGACCCATACCCTCATCACCGTACCGAGCAGTCATTTAAACGTGATGGGAATTTCTGCCTGTTGACTGGCGTAGAATTTTGGCCTTTCAGCAAGCGTGGGATTCATCCTGCTCTAGCGCACATCATTCCAAACTCTGTACACGGAAAGGTTTGCATAGAACTATTTCAATCACCAATGTTTTCCTCACGACTTTCATTTAGTCAGACACTCTGAAGTGTATAGCTATGTTTGCTGGTACCGCCACAAGAGATGACGCTGTGCGTTATCTGAATAACATTGGCAATGTCATGAATATGGAACATAATGCTCATACCTCATATGATGAGATGGAGTGGGGAATCGAAGCAAAGGAAGAGGGTGGAGAGGTGCGATTTCATTGATACCTCGTCATCATTACTGATCCATTGATTAGGTCAAATACTTCTTTCGAACGGTTCCCACCGATCCTAATATTCGCGGCCTGGGGTTCATCACTTTGATAGATGGCGATGCAATTCAGTTTGGAAAAGGGCACGAAGGCAAGAAACTCAACGATGGGCCCACCCCAAGACTTTGTAACCTTCAGCTGGCTGTTGCTCGCGTTCTGAAGATGAGTGGTGCTGCTGATATAATTTTGGAGTGGAAGGATCATGCGGATGACGATGGATGTGATTGTCTCTTCATTGCGTCTGAAGAGTTCTGTGATATGGTGGATGCCAAACTCTTTCTTTCTGGCAGAGCCGTGGTTGCATAGCCGAGAATGGGCTTCAACACCCAACAGATCCGTAACCCAGTCCGAGTCAAGACCCGGCAAATTTCTATACAGAGATCAGATCAAGCTCCTTTGGTCCTCGATTACTATAGGTCTAGGTTCACATGGTCTCTCCGCACAGTGCATTCACAATGAAGAAGTTTCGTCGCGGTCTATTAATCCTCTTCGACCATCCTGCGACCACCCACTCATCTGCCAAACTCTCTCGTTCAGTGTATCAGTGCTTCAGCAGCCACATGTGGGTAATTTCTACCCTTGTGTCCTTCCCATCTACTAACAAGAGTCATTTTATACCATGTGATGGATCACGGCGACGCGTTCCCCAGGACGGTTTTACGTAGAGTCCAAGTCCAATACATGATTCGACATACATGTTATATGCCCCTCAAGCCTCGACCTCGAACGCTTTCGTGGCTCCTAGCCCTTTAAAGTTTGCCGCCCCCGCGAATCAAGTCATGGTCATGGATGAGCCCCTTGATTCGCGGATAATCGGCATCCGACCACGACGAGGAGGAGGTTATGGCAGCGAAGTACATACTCGCCGCAAGGCGATCGACTCGCGACAGCTACCCACAATTTCATTCGAATGTCGTGACTACAACGGCCACGATGGCTTCTTGCTCGTGGACATCGCAGTGTCGTACAACAAAGGTCTCTTTTGGTTCGACAGTTATTTGCTTGTGGCATTCTACAAGAAAATCATGCAGTTTGCTGCGTCCACGGGATGTACAGTCTCGGAATAGCCCGCTTTGGGTACAAACGAGGATTCGTGCGTTGCTCTAAAGCACCGGAAATTCATTGCATGTTCCACAAAATGTGCTATCACGCTCTACCAGTCAGGCACGTCGACATACACTTGCTATGAAAACGTAGATAAAACCCTCCCCCAGCCACCCCAGTGAGATCCTAAAAAATTAAAATTAAACCCCGCTTCGAACCCTGAACCATAGGCAAACCCGGATGACTGCATAAATAATTTTTGATACCCATTAGTGCCCAGAATGTGCGAGTAACCTACATCTCGAAAAGAGGCAAGTGCATGTTTTCATTTCAATGTAGACTCGAGTGCTTAAAAGCTGCTCCCTGGAGTACGTATATTGTGGGGTCAGTGCAACAGGTACGGTGACAGACTGAGTAAACCCTACCGTGGAGTCATTAAGATCACTGTCGTGACCTCCCGGTGCGGAGGACTGCTCGTTTTGTCCTTTTCCCCGAATTGATTCCTAAGACAGTCAGTAAAGTACGTTCGTTCCAACAATACACAGCGCTTACTTTGATCGGATGAAGACTTTCAATGATGATTTTCCCGTCTGCTCCACCAATTGCGAGAAAACCGCTGTCTGGTGAGACTGCGATTGACCATATGTCTTGAGGGTGTTGGACAAGACCGAGCTGAGTGTGTGTCGAGATGTCCCAGAATGTGACTGTACGATCCGTAGAATATGCGATGAATTTCCCGTGTGCTGGTAGAGCGATACACGAGAATTGATTGCTATCGGGGACAGGCCATTCCGAAACGATGCACCGTGTGGATGAATCGATGTGCTTGATTTTGTTGTCGGATACAACAAGGAGGTGGTCGTTGAACCAAAGAAGACCTTTGTTGAACAAGGCTGATACTGTCACTTTCATGTCCAGAAGTAAGCGCCCATCATTACTGTCGTAGACCCGAACGGAACTAAGGGTAGCCGTCGCGACTTTGTCTCCTTGTGGCGAGTATTTTGCTGCTATCACTCCCATGTCGTGAGGGAGGAGTGATAGACGTATGGACGTTGCAATGTCCCAGACCGAGGCTGTGCGGTTGTTCGATGCTGCCATGACTAGTCGCGTCGAGTCAGGCGAGAAATCGAGTCCGTGGATAGTGGGGCTATGATCCTCCTTGTGCTTGAAGATTTGCTTGTGCGTTTCTGCGTTCCAAACGAACACCTCGCCCCATATCGTCCCCGCCGCAATCTTGCTGCCATCCTTGGATACAGCAGCACAATAGACGATGTCCGCTCCCGGCATTGTTGCGATCTTTTTGCGGTCTTGCACTCGCCACACTTGAATCCCTCCATAACCCCCGCGCACGAGGTGCTCGCCATCAGCTGAAAAGATCACTGTCCGTATCCAGCTACTAGCATTGATTTCGAGTGGATCACGGCCTTCTTACACCATGATCAGCGTTGATGTGCGCTTTATCTCGTCGGGACACACCTATCATTTCCGACACCGTGGTCATCAGCGATACAGCAGTCACAGTGGTCAACGGACAATATGCGGCTTTGTGCACATCTTGGTAAGTAAAGGTCCAAGGTTCATCAGATCGATGGGCGGTGTGGCGGTGCAGTGTAAAGCGAACGGAGTCGGGTGTTCAAGTTGCCGAACTTTTATCCCCCATCACTTTCAGTGGTGCAGGAAGACAAGAAATCTCCGGCACTCTGCGTTACCCAAAGGTGAGATTGAGCTGGCTTTTTTTGAGCCCAGAATGCGATGCAGAGTCTGATGAGTGAAGGCTATTATCGTTTGGTTTGTAAGCGACCAGGGGTTGGTTTTCCCACTTGCCAACAGTTGCCCCAAACATGACAGACATCGTCTCCGTCGCTTCTCTTTACTTCGCCGCCAACATTGGCCCTGACCACTGGCATCGCACCCGTCCTCAACCCATCCAACTCTCTGCCCAGCTCCATCTCGCACCTTTGTATCTCGATACACCAGGACAGTCCGACGACGTGAAGGACTCGTTGCACTATGGCCATCTCGCAAAGGCAGTGGAAATGCGTGTACGTGCAAAGGAAGAACAGGGATACCAAACCGCGAGGACACTCGTCGAGGATGTGACAGATGCAGTATTTGCATTTGCGAGGGATTCAGGAGCGGAGGTAGGGGTAGTACACGCCGTTCGCATCATCCTCTCCCTCCCAAAGCAGATTCTCCTCGCGGAGGGCTTTGAAGTCGAACTCACCACACGCGCATCGGATTGGATAGCGGGATCAGCGGGATCAGATGCAGGATCGCGGTCAGGAGCGATTGTTCGCGTGACGGACCTGGTCCTCCCCGTTCTCATAGGTGTCAATCCCCCCGAGCGTCTTGCAAAACAACGCATCATCACCAGTATCACGTTCTTCGAGGCTGCTCATACCAACACCGAGAATGTGTATAGGGAGGTGGACTATCCAAAGGTCGTCCAGGAGATTGCCACGGCGAGTCCCATAACTTTTCTTTTAACAAATTCTTCTGATGACCGATTGATTACCCTCGATACAGGATATTGATCGTTCCTCTTATCTCACGCTCGAAAAACTCGTGTATGAGATTATTCAGACCGCCTATCGCACGTCCGACGCCCAGCTCAACTCGAACTCGGACGTCAGTGCTTCTCGGATTGATACTATCACCGTACGCTGTCGAAAGCCGAGCGCTCTCTCGTTTGGAGATGCATCAGTGGTTGAGATGACCCGTACGCGGGGAACACATTGATTACTAGTATCCGGTGAGATGCTAAGCTGCAATAGAATTTATCTTGATCTGGTTTCGTGGTTGGACGAACTGTAAAATGCATCCGCAGTTGAGGACTACTCAAACCAGTGTGTGCGTGTTCGCATGACAGGACTACACTATGCGGAATGGGAGCAAAACGACGATTCGGACCACGAATTGCATGCCTGTACTTGACACCCTTTGCTTCGGGTGAGGCTACGCACTTTAGAGTCGCCAGCATTATACTCTGCCGGAGCACGGGCTGTCGTGCTCCTAGTAGACACACCGTACTCATCCTATCTAGTGTCTATGCAGGTAGGTGCCGTTCTCAGGCTACTTGTACACGGTGGGCAACGGTGCACACCGGAATCGTCCGCGCGGTTTTTTCCCCCCTGAGTGCATTGCAATTTGTGCCAAGGACTGAAACCCGAGGGCACATGTTCTCTCGGAGCACCGGAATCCCGCTCCTACGTGTTGCCTGGGAAGATATCAATGATGGTCGGGGAAGGGCGGAGAGATGGCTGACGATGATTGTACATCCCATCGATACGACCACCGTAGATGATCTCATCACCCTGTCCCGACCGAAACCGAAGTAGGAGACCAGTCGTATTCTTATTTTATGCGACGTAGCTGGAATGGATTGAATTGAGAAGTGCGGGGATCGGAAGCACCAACAGAGCCCGAGGTGACGAGCATCAGCACGTCAAGCAACGATCCGATGTTTGATTTGAAACGTCACTCGCTTACCAGAAGGAGCCAAGGTGCGTGCAAGCCTATTCTCTGTTCAACCGGCGAGTATGCATGGGGGCGACATGCCCAACCACATCAGCTACTCTTTGCCTCCACAGAGCCCATCTAACCCCACCATTATCTAACACGGGCGAATGTGTTTGCTGCCCAAGTTGCACTGATCAAGTGTCAGAGAGAATTCCAGAGTATGCCAGTACTCAGTTCCCACGGCCTCTCCATGTTTTCCTCATGACCCCATTTGATGGTTTGATCCGAGCCCCACTCCCCGAGCCTGTCCACAAGGAGGTCGGTAATCCCGCGGTTCAAGATCAAATATGCAATATGGAGCATTCTCCACGTAGTCTACCAGGCCCCACTACCACCCGCGCTAGCCGCATACGGTGTTTCCGCCAATTCATCTGATCGCTTTTTTCCGATGACGTTCAAATGAGGTGAAATGAGCTCGTTTGCAGTCTACCCGTTACCTTGCGGGATTTCTTATTTCTAGGATGCAAAAGTGTTCCGGTCCGTTCCGCTCCCTTACTGTATTATAGCGCTCGACTTTCATGTTATACACTGGCTGTCCAGTTAGTTTGGACGGACTTACCACAGGGACATGAAGTTTGCACAGTGAGCAACAGTCCTCACCGTATCAGCCATTCCTGACCAAACGCCTGTTTGTTCATTTCAGAAACCTCCAAGATAACCAGGCGAGTGTCTCCCGGGCTGCATCGTTAGATGGCACTGAACTACTATCCATAGACACCAGAGTGGCAGAAAGCTTACATGTAATGGATTGACTAGCTTCTTATTCGAGTGTCCATTGACATGACTTTCACCCTTGGGGCTTGCTTTCTGTTCAACAGAGACTACCGCCGGCTTAAAACTCAGTTGGGAGTGATACGAACACAAGTTCGGCAGCGAGACAGTATTGGGAATTTTGGGAAAATAGACACCCATCATCTCCACCGTCCTGCTGCCAACATACAAGTGCGACACGAGGAGTCTGAAGGTGAGAACGTTCTTGAAGACTGATTCTGTCTCTGTGCGTTAACTCAACCATGGCAGAGGACTCGACTCCAGAGAATGCAACATCAACACGGATCGCACACCCACAGGTTCCGGGAGCTGCCATTCTGACGAATCGTTCACTAGGCATCAGTGGTCATGAGCCAGTCTCCTTGGTGAGGTGGAGCACGAGTAATAATGAAGGACGTAAGCCATAATATACTGAGAATGGTCGGCCTCGGTGGCTTACAAAATGTATCAGTGCCCTCCTTCAGCTTGGCCATGGCTGGTTTCCCTCATGCGGCCGGCACAGCACCAAACACACAATCCAAATCGCTGATATCTCCAAGAACCCGTCGTTCACTAGCTTCCTCCCGAAGTTCGGGCATTTATTTTCTCTTTCCGTCAAGGTCTAACCATAGATTTGCCAGGATCCTTTTCGCCCCCGCCTTTGCACACGATACTCTCCAACCTACCCGCCATCCATGCCAAGTTTTTCGACATGTTAGACGCTGAGCTATGCAAAGTAGCAACATTTTACGCAGAGAAAGAAAAGGAGTTGCATGAACGGTCTAGACTACTAAGAAAGCAACTCAAGGAGCTTGGGATACACCGTCAGATGTTCTACGTCCGTACTCATTATTGTGGATGGATGCATGTCATCAAGCGCTGACCGATAGGAATCACCCGCTGACTTGAAGATGCAAAGTTGGTCCACAAGGGCATGGCTTTCTGTCCGACTTGCACTTTCGTCCTGCTTCGCCACCCCGGAGCCCGAAGTGCATCACTGGCGTCAAGCTGGCGGAAATGGAGTTCAGTTTTCGGAATTGGGACATGGTAGTGCACTTATCTATCCGGAAATTATCTGCTTTCGACTAACAAGCACTAGGGTGTCGCGGCTTGGCTGATACATCCAACTTTGGGATACGGGTACCTGAACACTGGCGTACCGACGGCGATCCTTTGGGATATTGGAGAAGGGATGAAGTAGCCAAAGGCGCAGTCGAAAAGGGCCTTGGTATTCCATCTGCAAGAGAAGACACCGCCAGGTTTTGCTCGGATGCCCATCGCGAGATATCCATTAATGGGAGGAAGTATTCTCTTGACCCTCGTGTATATAGGCGCGCGAAAATGCGGCTCCGGAAGGCTGTTGCTGAACATTACCGGTACGTCGAACACTTCCGGATTGCGCAATGCAACCATGTGGCTTTCTTGGTTGCGAACACGATGCTGATATGCGGCATGTACTTACAGCGGTCTCGAGGCCTTGAACAATTATAGAGTGAGCGTCTCTTCTTTTACCTACGCGTCAGGCGTTCCTTGCTGACCTCGAATCTTAACTCGAATTTCCTCGTTTGGGTTCGCGATCAACCTTGGACTATCAACCGTGCCGTTCCTATGTTTCATTGCGTCTCGTAACAAGATTCTGAACCTTACTGGCTTTCGCAAAGCATTGAGAAAATATGGCAAGATTACCAAGACTTCGTCTGTCCTGGAAGCCTACATGAAGGAGAAAGTATGCAGCCACACTTGTCGCCAAGGTCGTAACATTCAATTAATTCCTGCAGGTAGCGCCTTGCGCCTTTGCCTCTGGTACCACGGTTAGCGATTTGCTTAAGGAAATGGAACACCTTTTCGCGGTACGATTCGGTATGTTTTCCCCAATCCTGAGCATTACCGTACTTGAATTCGCCGTCAGTCTCATATGCAGAACGCGGCGACAGAAAGGCAGTGAGGGATAACCTTCGAGTCGGACCATTTTCAAAGGCTAGCGATGTTAGCACGCTCCGCTTCGGATTGTGGTTGGGGCTTGCGATTCCTGCAATTTCAGCAGGTTCCTACCTATGTAGGACCCTCATCCAATACCGCTCACTAGTTTGTTCTAAAGTTCGATTTATAGCTCTCCAGGAGTATACACGAGGATCACTCCCATCATGGAATATCCTGCTTGTGATTTACTCGATATTCTTCATACCGGTACTGATGGCGCTACTAATCGGTATCAACATCCTCGTTTGGGCGCGTAGCAAAATCAACTATGTCTTCATCTTTAGTGAGTTATTTCGCTTATGCTCTATTTTCTCACTGACAGTGTGTAGAACTGAACCCACGAATAACGCATGATTATCGGCAATACTTCGAAGTATGTGTTGTGTAGTTACCACACGGGACTTGCTTTTGAGTTGGCCTACTGAAAGCTTCCGTCTTTCCTCTTGTGCACCCTTGCGTATGGGTTTTGGTTCTCCATGGCTCAACGTGGTCCTCCGATGATGTGGCCCATCGTTTGGCTTGTCCTCACCTTTGTGGTTATGTTCAATCCAATCACTGTAAGTTCTCGATCACTTCTGGTTCACCTCATCTAGATCTGAGGTAAATCAAATCGGGACACGCAGAGCTTCATGCGGGGTAGCACTCGTTGGTGGACAATTAAAAAAATAGCCAAGCTTGGCGCTAGTGGAGTATGGAATGTTGAGGTTTGTTACCGATCATCAATGCTACGAAGTACTTGGAAATCTAATGATCTCCCAGTTCCTAGATCTTTGGCTCGGGTATGATCCCCGACGTTTGCGCCACCCGAACCATCTCACTCCGTTACTACTAGTGATCAAATTTGCAGCCTTACGTATTCGATCTCTAATTTGTACTTCGTGGGCTGCTTTTATACCCGCTATGGCTTCGGATCCTCGGTTTATGACCCTCGAGCGCAAGATGCATGGTCAACGTGCGGTTTAACTTCAACCAACAGTTGGGGATGGATTGGTCTTCTCGGCATGTTGCCTTACTTTGTACGCTTCGTGCAAAGCCTGAGGCGGTACCGGGACTCGAAGCTCCCTGGGCAGCTTATCAACGTGCGGCATTTGCATGGTCTCCATTCATTCTGTGTTCATCGTCAGATCGAAATAGGCTGGGAAGTACGGAATTGGTATGGTGGCGCAGTTCGTTTATTGTTACTGGAGGTACCAAGGTGTGTCCGACTCTATGATTGTCAACACATAGATAAATATCTCTCTCAGAGACCCCTCGTAGCGGTAAGAGCTACATCCTCTTCTGCTTGGCGGCGACCGCCAATTCACTATATGCATGTGCTTGGGCAAGTCCTACTGCTTTCGGATCATTTGACTGCCATGACATGTCTGCCTTTCAGGACGTCGTAGCAGATTGGTCAATGTGCGAACCATATGCTCGCTATCCGCTACTCAGACGGGAGCTCATTTACAAATCATCTGTACTAGTACGTTTTCTTGTCCAGACGCCTCTAATACAACTGACGCTGCCTTAGTTTTACTACTTTGCTTTGGTACGATCGCGAACTTATCCCCTCGCATACGCATCCCGATATTCTAATCGCTCCTCATAGATATCCAACCTATGCATTCGTTTCATCTGGCTGACTTATATATACCCTAGCAAGACGAGCATCGAGCTGCGCACGTTCGTTGCTGCCATGCTGGAGATGTTACGGAGGATACAGTGGAACTTTTGTATGTGATTTCCCCCCATTCCTCTTCCGTGACCATGACTCACCAGTGTTGGATGTGTTTCAGTTCGCGTAGAGAAGAAGCAACTTTGTAATATGGCGGAGTACCGCGCCACGCGTGAGTTACATCTGCCGTACCAATTTGATGTGGATCCCAGGGAGGAAGAGGCGGAAATTGCACGGTTGCAGTTGAGGAAGCGATTGGCCCGTTTGAGCTGATCCCCGAAGGCGTCTGAACAATGAATAGCACGACAACCAGACGGAATCGGGTATAACCGTGTTCAGATGTCGTTTTAGATTACTACTAGACGCTATGATTACCCTCACATTAGAATAAACGAAGCAAACATTTTTATGCCAAGAAGGAAGAAGGTTAAGAAGTAATGGCCTCCGCAGCAGAGTTGAAACATGCCCATCGTCGTCCTGGATCTACCGAGTCACAACACGTCGAAAGTGCGTACATTGTCCAGGATATCAGTAAGTGAGACGTGGTGCTGGAATCGTGCCATGATCAAGCTATCAGTCGCAACCCGCCTGTAATCCGTCCCACGTCGACCCGATGCAACTGGCGTGAACAAGAGCGCTCCGAATGGCTGTCTAAGTCGGGCAACGAACCGTCGTGCCCGCGTCTCGTCGTCCATCGGGACGACATGCTCGGGAGCATCGTGCAACGGCAATTCAGGTTCAGGGAGTGGCGAGGAATGGTCGTCAAATTCCTCATCGGAAATCTCTCCATCATCATCTGTGTTCGGTGAAGGCGGTGGCACACCATCCTCCACGAGCGCACCACTGTGAATGTCGTCTGGCTCCAGCAGAGCATCCAACCAGGGGTGAACGAGATACAGGGTCTTCATCCGAGAGAGGTCTTGTCTCGTTGCGATTTCCACTGTCCCAAACGCAGCGGTGTCTGCGCGATAGAGACGACCTGTACGCGTGCGATAAGGCGAAAGAGCTGGGAGTCTGAATGCGATACATGGGAGTTTCATCCGACTCGCTGCGAACCAGGGTGCAGATAGCTCGTTGAGACGGTCATATAATGTCAGGGCCACATCGAGGTCGAATGAAGAGCTATACGATGTGGTGGTGATGCCTTCCGTCTCGGTGTCTGGGAGCGGTGATGGGAGGTGTGAGGTTGCTGGCCGGTCAAAAGCAGTGATATGAGCGGGGAGACAACTGTTGAAGCTACCCGATTCCCCGATCCACGCAAGGATGCTCACGTCTCCAGAACAGGTGAGAACATTAGCCAAGAGACGTCCCAGAGAAGCATCCCCTTCACCGTATATTGCCGATAGACCCGTGACGGATAAAATACCGAGCAGCGAGTAAGCAGCATCTTCAACCAGCGTCGTCTGCCGAGTCGAAGCAAGACGCAACTTCTCTCGAATATTGGTTAGCCCCGGGCGAAGCACCATTAGTTGCTCTGCAGACACTCCAGTAGCCTGCTCCATTTCCGAAATTACTTCTGTCGACTGTTTGTGGTTCGACAGCTCCAGATTAAGATAAGGAGTCCAATCCTCAGTATAAAAGTGGACGACCTTTGCAGCGACGTATTCCTGAAGCGTCCAGGCACGGGTATTCCAGACACTCCTCACGAGAGCCCCGAGCTGCGACGAAGAGCGAACACCACGAAGGAAGACGATCACCAGGGCAGATCCCTGGTACCACTTGAACATGGCGACCAGAGCCTCTTGGAGCACGAAGTGATCGGACTTATCAATACAGCATGTGTCGCTCCATGCCCAATCGAACCCGCCATCCCGAACGATCTTGCAAAACGTTTGCAGCTTGTCGTGAGTTGGAGATGTATCCAGATCGTACACCGCGATGTGTATCACATGTTGGAACAGCGGTTCGTTGTCTTCCCATTTGTGCGATAGCATCACATATCGGAAGAATTCTCGTACTTCTCGCTTGATCCTCACATAGTCAATGCGCCTCGTCATCGAAGATACAAGTTCTTTGAATATGGGAAGGGATTCGAATGCAGAGACCTGTTCAGCCTTATTGTGGAGACGGCCTGTGCTCGTGTTGATCAAAACACGTGGCGAATGACGGGTTGTCCGTTGAACAATCTTGCGTATCGTTGCCTGTGTGGTCGACGGGCTGATGTACCGGTCACCGCACTCTGTCGAAAACGTGAATAAATGAACTTCATCATCATAGCAAGGACGTGGCTCACGTAGAATTTCCGGGTCAGGTGACTGGGCCATCCTCGAGAGCATCGTCTCAAACGCATCAACCGCATCGCCGTACCGTCCTGCCTCGTGTAACGCTGCATGCCTCATTTCGTAACCCCATGGCGACGACGGATCAAGCTTGATCACCTATTCGTGATAAATCAACGAGACTAACCTGCGTGGGAGAACGATGGTGCCATACCTCATTTGCATCGTCTAGGGCCTGTTTCCAGGTCCCGGTTGCCAGAAATGCCTTGCTTCGCTTTATGAGAATGCCTTGTGTGATTGGGGGATGGAGTGACAATGCGGTCGTATAATGGGAGACGGCCTCGTCATGTCGCTGGGCATCCACCGCTGTATCTCCGAGACGCACCAGCTTTTCGGAGGAACGCTGCCTGAAGTCTAAGAAACTTTGAGGTGAACAACAATACCGGGAAATGATGAACACTCACCCAGAGCCCATTTATGATAATCACCATGCAGGGCACCCTCCTCTTCCAAACCGTTTGTCATTCCGCAGAAATGCTCGACTGCATCCTGAATACGACCTGCCGCGTACAGGGCTTCACACAGACGTTGCTGTATAGTGATATTCATGTTGTCAAATTGCCAACCAAATATCTATCAGAGATAGTGAGCGACGTCAGTACCCGACAGGATACACATGAAGAATCTTACTAGTGATATCATCAAGAGTAGTTGGCTTCCATAGTGTCGCATTTTGGCTTGTGCATGCTCGAACGACTCTATTGCACCTCCGTACTCGCTACATTCCATCCGTGAATTTCCAATGAGAAGATACATATATGCCTGTTTGGAATGTCAACAGCGGCAGTGCGATATCGTGGCAGGCCATGGACATGCCTGGACTATATAGCATATCGAGTTGGACGTGACGGTAGCAATGAGGTCATTTACACGCGATATCGCATCGAGGTGCTCTCCAGCTATAAACACAATGATGGCCTGGAGGGGGATATGAGCAGATGGCAAGTGTGAAAGATCGATAAATACAGACCTTGATTAGAAGGAGAAAGGTGAGATGAGATGACTGGGAGCGCACGAATGCAATGTCGCAGGTACGATAACCCTTGTTCTTCTCCCCCTTACCGACAAGGGCTATACTTTTTGCGATGTAACCGACAACAGACGGCCGAATGTCAATTGCCTTGGTGAAAATCAGCGTCAGTGTATGTGAGAACAGATCAACTACGACCCTCTCGGCGACCACCAGGGCTGCATCCCACTGCCGTAAACGAGCGTGCACAAGAGCCTGACTAGCGAGTACATCATGGGTTGGAGAGGCAGCAATTGCTGTGGTCAATAATGTCTCTGTCTTTGTGAGCTGATATTGCTTCCATAAATCGAGGAGAGTATCGTCGATCTGAAGCTCTGGGTCGGGGAAACTGGGGTCTAGAGTAGACAACAGGAGTGAATCCTGAGCGGAAAAGGATTGGAGTAAGGAATCCCATCAGAACCGACAAGCTACCTACAGCGATGCGGGGCAGACTTGAGAGTTTGGCAAGGTCTTCCTAGAGTACGTGTACAACGGGGTCATGATCAGTGCGACACGCTCGGTCACAGTAAGCAAATCCTACCTGGTCTGAGCCAGGTCTACCTTCAGAGGTCGAAGGCTGCCCAACTTGGTGACCTTGTTCATGAGTGGATGCCTATGGCAAGTCAGTATACTACGCCGTGATCCGAGAGACCACAGCATTCACTATGATGCGAGATAGACTTTTAAAGATGATCTTCCCATATTGTCCACCAATTGCGAGGGACTGGTCGTCGGGTGAGATTGCAATTGAGTGTATCTTTTGAGGGTGTTGGACAAGGCCAAGTTGAGCGGATGTCGAGATGCCAGTGTCCCAGAGCATGACGGTACAATTTGTAGAGTGCGCGATGAATTTACCGTGGTTTGGTAGAGCGATGCACGAGTCGGAATCGGTATTGGGGGCTGGCCATTCCGAAACCACAGACCCTGTGTCTGCGTCGATTTGCTTGAGTTCGTTGTGGGACACGACAACGAGGTGGTTGTTGAACCAAAGAAGACCCTTGTTAAAATACGGAATAACATTCACTTTGACGTCGATGAGTAAGTGGCCATCGTTGCTGTCGTAGACTCGAACGGAATCACCAGTGGCTGTCGCAATTCGGTCTCCCTGTGACGAGTATCTCGCTGCGACCACCACTCCGCCGTGGCGGAGTGATAATGCTCGTTCGCCTGTCGCGATGTCCCAAACCGAAGCTATGCAGTCGTTCGATGCTGAGACGAGTCGCGCCCCGTCGAGCGAGAAATCGACTCCCTGGATGATGGGCCCGTGCCAATCAGTCGAGTCGTGGAAGACTTGCCTGCCCGTCTCTGTGTTCCACACAAACACCTCGCCCTCACCTGTCCCCGCTGCGACCTTGCTGCGATCCTTGGACACAGCAGCACATAAGACATTACTCGCTCTCATCGTCGCCATTTCTGTGCCGTCTTCCACTCGCCACATTCGAACCCCTTCTAGACCACCGCTCACGAGAAACTCCCCATTCGCCGAGAACACTGCTTCGTATAACAATGTATCGGTGTCGATTTCAACTGGTTCGCACCGTTCTTCCCCAACGATCAACATCGATGTGCGATCCATCTTGTCAGGACGCACCGGTCATTGTCAGCGACGCGGTTTCAGCAACACGATGCAAGAGGACAACCTTGGGAGTAAATGAACAAGGTGCGGCTTCTTCCCCATCCTATACACATTGCTCTTCCTTATAAGTCCATCTTCTCGTGTTTTCGGCGCTTGGGTCGCGTTCCCAACAAGAATTCGATCCAAGGCGCCCCGCGTCGCGGAATCGTGCACACCCACGACTCTACCAAAGCTTGGCGAGACAGACATGGAACAACCTTATCACCACCATGGGTGGTTCGAGCAGTACCTCCCGCAATATATTATCATCGCTTTTCCCGGAAATCAGTCGCGATTCAACGTAACCCTAAACCCAATGTAAACACCGGGGCTCGACTCTTTCGCTGTCAGCTGGCTCGTGATTCTTCTCGTCACCCTCTTACGATTCGTCCTCCTTGGGTGTTAAGCCAGTTATTTCATTCAAACGGATTCGTAGCGGCAGCGGACCAAGCAACAGTGCCAAGTTTGCGGGTGGTCACTGGACATGTGTAGAGGGTACGAAGAATCGTTTCAAGCGACTCGTCGTAATATATACCTTACTGATAAAGCTCGGCTTTATTTCATTTAAACGGATTCATAGCAAGCCTGCGGACCAAGCAACAATGTCAAGTTTGCGGATCCTAATGCGCGGTCACTGGACATGTGTAGCATCGAGGTACGGGTATGAAGAAACGTTTCAAGCTGAATCAGTGACCTCGGTCTAGGTCCTCCAGGTATTATTCCCACGGACTTCAGATGACACGCGAATATCTTTGGCATTTCTGATACGGGTACTGCGGGACATTGCAGTCGTCCATGTGGCATGAGGAACCGATGTCACACCATTGCTATGGTACGGTTTATAAGTTTCACAAACAAGGGATCCGCTTCGACTGATAAATGGCCAAGAATGCCTTGGGGTATGGTGTTTCAACCTCCCGCGATGTCCAAAGTCTACGTCGAGGGAACCTGGTTGCATGGCGCCATTGTCACCGGTGTCTTCTATGGCATTGTTTTCGTTCTCTACGTCATGTGCACTCGTTCTACCTGGGATCGAATCCGCTCCAGTGACAACTCTTCAAAGAAGAAGAACTGGTTTTTCTTCGCCTATGTCAACTTCATTTTTGCATTGAGCACCCTCTACGTCGTTACCAATTCACAGATTACTCAGCTCGGCTTTATAAACCATAGGGATTTTCCCGGCGGTGAGTCCTTTGCAAACAATCATTCAAGCAAATGAATAGATCTTCCCTTCTACCACAGGTCCTAGTGCCTATGAAATAAGCACATCGTGCCCACCCCTGAATGTTGCTTTTGTTGTTTCGAATTGGTGCGCAGATGCACTAATGGTGAGTTCTATGGCCCCCTTTCCCTCGATCCCAAAGTAAATCGTTCAAGATATGGCGCTGCATTGTGGTATATAGAGACAGCAAGTTTCACCGTATCGTGACGGTATTGGGAGGTTCGATGTTACTCGCGTCCTTGGGTGAGTATTCTGGTGTGTCTGAACGTAACCAAGTAACCCTTTGCGTGTGATTTCCAGTGACTGGCTCTCTCTGGGTCGCCATTACATCACAACCATCAGAATCTGCAACCAGCTGGATGTCATTTGACCTGCTCTTCCCGTATCTCAGCATTTCACTTTCCATCAATATTCTTATTTGTATCCTAACGGTCGTCCGTCTACTGTACCACCGAGCTCGCATCTCAAAGGCTCTTGGTCCTGGATACGGCATGCTTTATGCCAGCTTCGCATCAATGATCATCGAAAGTGCTGCCGTATTCTCGATAAGCTCAGTGTTGTACCTTGTATCATACGCTGTGGGCAGCCCGTTAGCCAATGCATTCATGCAAACCCTGGGCCAAGCGCAGGTTAGTTGTTCTCTGGCTCACTGCTTCTATTCGACGACTGATTACTCCATCCTGGATTCGTAGGTCATCGCACCTCTTCTCATCATCCATCGTGTTTCCGAGGGAAAAGCTTGGACAAGCAACACACCTGCACGCCTTACTACGTCATCCAGTACGCGGGTCATGCGTACTCCCATGGACTCTCAGCCTGCGAAATCCCTCAATGTCCGAGTCGATTATCTACGACACACCGATCACGAAAATTCAATTCCACTGGAAAGCAAGGGTTCGGTCGTGTAACACATGCGGCTTGAAGTGGAACCTAAACAAAACCGCCTCCAGTTATGACTGCTCGGTGGATACTTGGTTGCCTTTTGCAATCGGTTGCAGTTGATCACTACAGCATTGAGACTGCAAAAACTTTCTTTACACAACAGGATCATATCTGGAATATCATCCCACACTCCTTGATACCTCTCACCCCGATATCCTCGAATGCGGTCATATCTCATATCTCATCTCTCGCTTACTGGTTATTTACCCATTATTACAAAAGGCTACATAGCACATGAACACCGACTTCTAGGTCGCTATGATTATATTTGTTGGTGGCACGCTTCGATCACCTCAATTCGAAAGGCATCTTATCGTTCCCCTCGAAAACCTTTACTCCAGCTAATACCAGCCGGCTCGCGATAGGGTCTAATAAAAATTGTGCTTCGTTCGCCTTGGTAGGTATCCCCGACATCACCAGAGTTTTAAGCGGAAGTGCCTGTCGATTCAGCGTAATTACAACACCCGTAGTGCGGAATTATCTTGTACGCCCAACAATCAAAGCCTCCGCCGATCACTCACTGCGATGGGCCACCGCATGGCCAAATCACCTAATTTTAGGGGGCCGTCCCCGGAATCTGGTGTTCAAGGCACACGGTATCCACTCATCATATGCAGCACGTCTTGGCGTTCAACGGAAGCGAGCGGCCAGGTAAATTCTCCGGTCTCGAACAAGGCATCTCTGAAACGTCCGGCATGACGTTCACTGGCAGCTGCCAGCGATTTGTGGAGTCCAAAACCATCCGTTCACCAGACAACTAAACAGTTAGCGCAGGTGACATATGTCTCGACCCATGGTGATCGGAAGCTTACGTTCGTTGCAGGAACCAGACTCTGCCAGTGAATGGCGGTGACCGCGGTTCCAACACATGGATTTGCGACACGGGCCAGCGGATAAGTTTCATGAGCATACGGTCAGCTCTGATTGTGATAAACCATGATTCGGGGATGCATTGGGTATCCATTATGATTGATCACATGTATTACATCCGATGTTTGTTTGCGTCTCCCCGCGGTCCACGTTCTTCTAGAGGATCACACTACTGTAGGTTTGCACGACCCGTATCAATGACTGCTTTCTCCCTCTTGCAGGCGCGGGCGCTTTTTTTTTTTTTGGACAATCATACGCCTCTAGAGATGCGACTCAATGTCATGCTTCCGCAGACCGCATACCCCGAGCCTGGTTGCCTGCCGCGCGAACTTCCTCTGGCACTGCCTATGCAGCTTCGCAGCGATCTCGACGAAACCATCAACCACTTCTTCAATCCCGCTCCATAAAGACAGACATGGTATCCGATCTTTCAAGTTACATACCCGACATCAGTCACGATTTTAGAACCCGAGCCCACTGTCAACGACGGAGCTCTTATCACCCTTGCTCGAATGACGACTCGATCTTGTGTTTCTGACCCCGGAAATAAAAGTCTCTGGTCCACTCTGGATGACCGAAAGTCCACAAACATTTTATCCAAGAGAGTTCAAGCGCGCATGCGTCCCTGTAGGTGTGCACGTAGTACCTGTCCCGCAGTTAGCCTCTATCCTACCACCACCGCACCTGCGGGTGTCGGGCTTGGGCTTGCGGTGTCCATCATGAACCGACGACAGGATGAACAACTTGAACGTGATCGTGATGCAACAGTTTACAACGACTGGCAAAGACATCGACATCGAACATCGAACACTTTGAGTCATAATCAGCCTTGGCTCCGTGTTCACATGTCAGGTTCGTTTTTCATCTCATATTCTTTATCAGAGGCATGATTAGATTAGATTCTGGGTGGTGACTGGTGAGCGTCAAACGAGGTCCTCGAATACAGAGATCCATTCAGCATCTCTGCGTCTTCCAATTCGGTGTCCTTGAAGTACAGACGGCAACGTTGGACCCATTGTTATCTAAATCACCCTGAAGGCAGTCCACATTGCTCAGACTCAAACTCGGACTCGCTGGTCGACTCTAAGCCTACGTACCGTGACTGATGGATATTAATCACTGGGTTGGCTGTGGATAATTCCATCTCAAACAGTGAATTAGTAAAGAGGACGTAGTACTAGTGGTACCTGTTTGAAAGTATCCGGGTCGTTTGACACGAAGCCTGGAGGTGTACCTTTCCCACGAACGTTTGTGCTCATGCCATGGTCGAAGCGCTCTCTCCTTCACACACAACCATGATCAGCACACCCTGGTCCATCCTTACGCTATGCTTGTTTATTGCCCCTGCATTTTCTCAGTCCAATGGCATGGATATGTCGATGGATATGCCCATGAACCTCGCTGCCGGCAATATGCTACCCTATCTACACTTTACCCCAGGTGATACCGGTGAGGACTTGAGCGCCCTAAGTCATGCTTGCAACTGATGATACTACAGTGTGGTTTCTCGGCTGGGTACCGACCAGCGCAGGTGCGATGGTAGGGACTTGTATTGGCCTCTTTATGCTTTCCACATTGGAACGATGGGTCTCGGTATGTCTCGAACTCGCGGAACAGCACTGGACTGAAAGGTAAAATCAATTGGCACCTTGATCATGATGTATACACCATAAACGTCTGACCCGTTTGACCCGCAGGGCAAGTATTTTGATCATCAGGAGATCCGATGATACCGCTTCGCCCGGATCATCCACAGCGTCGTCGTCATTATTGTTG
Source organism: Boletus reticulatus (assembly GCA_038093535.1). Taxonomy (NCBI): domain Eukaryota; kingdom Fungi; phylum Basidiomycota; class Agaricomycetes; order Boletales; family Boletaceae; genus Boletus; species Boletus reticulatus. The sequence goes on from JBBPSJ010000028.1 coordinate 20,736, forward strand.
GTGCCAGAGAAATTCAAGTGGCGCCTTCCGCCGTTCGTGCCCGAGTTCGATATCACGAGAGGTGTCTTGTTTGCAGCGCAAAAGTTACTCCAGACTCTCCTCATGTTAACAGTCATGTAAGTGTTTGACATGGGGCCAGCCTAGCTGATGTGAATGTGGCTGTAGGACGTTTCAATTCGCGTTTGTACTGTCGATTGCGATAGGTTCTGGCGTAGGGGAAGCGTTATTTGGACGTTTATTGACATCATCTCACGAGCATTGACCCAATCATTGTATATCTGAATCACTCATCTACGTTGCCCGGTGTAATCTGGCGGCTGCATCATTCGAGACGGCGAAGAGCATAACCTTCCTTTCCATGGCTATGCCGCTTCGTCACAGCAACAAGGGACGTTGATTGACATTGGACCTCACGTCTGCGTCAAAGCTGCCCCTACGGTTGCCATGGTTCAGCTGCATGAACGCAGGACCTAGAAGACTTTACATCTCCACCACCGAGCTGCAGTGCAAGTGTCTTGCTCAGAGTCTGATCCTTGGTCCTACCATGTATTCGGTCAATCGAACATGGTTGTACGACCGTTCCGGTCTCACGACAGTGGGATGTGAAACGTGAAACGTCACTACAGTTTACCCGATGCCTCTTGTACAGCCTGTAAATTTCTCACGAGTGCAGTGGTCCATACTCGACCTGCTGTGGTTATGTGTACCAAAGACGCCACCAAGACCAATTAAAGTCCACCGTCCCATCGTCGGCGCCCGTGCAGTGTGCACAGTCGTTCGTTCGTTGCCACCATGTCCTCTGGTGCACCCCCCATCCCAGCCAGTTTACAAATCTACAAGTACGTCTAGTTCATGATCCATGTCTATTCGTATCCATGCCCTTGCACTAGTTCCTACGTCGAAGATCCGATATGGCAGCGTAAATTCACCGCAATCTGGTGTTCGTTCTTGGGCGCCTCTATCATCATCTCGCTCCCGTCGCTTGTGCATGCATTGAGACAGGGGCGTGCGCTGACGGGATTCTTTGGCATTTCTGGGGGTTCTGGAAGGAGGGGCTATTCCGCTGTGATGAGCGAGGAGAAGAATCACCCAGCCCCACCCCTATCCAGAGGTCGCAAGGGAGCGGCATATTGGGGCTCATTGCTGTCTGTTCGGCAATGGACAGTGCCGTATCTCAACTTGAACGCAGGCCAGAGTACATATCCGACTCACATTCCAGGCTGGTTGACTGATGATCGATGACGTGTTTCAGTCTTTGTTCTTTCGGCATACCTAGCAAGTAGCTTGGCGTGCATCGTTAAAGACGCTCCCCTCGTTTCCAATCCAAACCGAGCAGGTACGTCTCATCTACATCTCTGTAAACTTTACATATTCAAATCTTCCAGGTTTCCTTGCATTCGCCCAATTCCCGATCGTGTTCCTTTTCGCCACCAAAAATTCGTTTTTGTCGCTCCTCCTTGGACCCGGCCACGGTTATGAGAAGCTTAATTTCCTCCATCGCATGGCAGGCCGCGTCATGTTTCTCGCCGCCCTCATCCACGGCGGTCTCTGGATACGCAATCACATCCAGTATGGCCTTCCCATTCTCGGTCCTCAAAAAGAAACGTCAGGCGTTGCGTCTCTCGCCATGCTCGGTTGCATTGTCCTTCTTTCTCTCCGACCGATCCGAAGATGGTTTTATCAAGTATTTTTTGCGCTTCAGTGAGCACCCGTTCTTTGACTTGAGATATGCAAGTTGACATGGATATGCATGTAGCGTGTTCACGTTTGTTGCATTCTTTGTGTGCGTGTGTTACCATTCGATATATGCATCACCATGGATATTCCCCCCACTTGCATTTTACGGGGCGGACATGTTTCTGCGTCTTCTTCGCTACCGATTCAAAGACGCCACGTTGACTGCTCCTGACAAGTTTATGACGCTCGTGAGTGTGTTGGCATGTCATCGGTGTGGGCGTAATAACGAGATCACAGGTGCGCATAAATGATTGCGACGGGGGATGGATCGCAGGTCAGCACATTTGCCTCCGGATCTTTTTCTCTGGACGTGTCCTGGAGAGCCACCCCTTGAGCATCCTCTCCGCTCCGCCTGCATACTCGTGTCTATCCAACCCAGGGTTACTTCTTGGTGCACGTACCAACGGTGATTGGACGCGTGCACTCAACACCTTTGTAAGGCAGGAGCAAGAGAAGTTGGCCCCAACGGATGAAGAGTACAATGACAAAGATCGGGATGTATCAGTCCCTCTTCAAGTCATGATCGACGGTCCCTATGGAGGGTCGAGCGTCGATCTAGGACAGTACGAGTCGGTCCTACTCGTCGCGGGAGGATCCGGTATCACCTTTACGCTCGGTTTGTTGGACGACATCGTAGGACGCTGTGTCAAGCTGCGTCGCCGCGGTGGCGAGCGCACTCGACGTATCGAGTTTACCTGGTGTATTCGCTCTTTTGGTGAGCGCCTTTCCGCCTAACCGGCACGCGCCATCGCTTCTCACCATGTGCTCTAGGTAACATTTCCTGGTTCGCACCCATGTTGATAGACATTGCCAACACAGCTGTCAACTCCTCGGTCGATCTCCACATCTCGATTTTCGTCACGTGTTTGTGTGTTCCGGAAGCGGTTCCTTTGATCCCAAACTGCGACGTGACGATCACCAAGCCGTCCGTCTATGGGTTACTCCAAGACCTGACCGATTCTCGGAGTGCGTCGTCCTCTGAGGAAGATGGTCAGGTGCATTATCACATAGGACGGGTCGAGACGAGCGGACATGCAGGGGGTGTTGCTGTGTGTGCGAGCGGACCGACGAGTTTGACGAGAGAAGCGCAGAATGCGGTCGCGCGCTTGGGGGTCCGGCGAGGGATCGAATTGGGTGGGGTGGTTATTCACGTCGAGCAGTTTACGCTGTGATAAGTCCCGATCGTCAGGATTGAGGGTCTACTTGGAGGAGAGCATCTGCGTCTCAATTTATTTAAACACTGTAAAGCATGCGGGATGTCGGGAGTGTGATACGTTGGTGTTCAGAGGTGAACATTTTCTCTGCAGAAGGGACCTCAAGCCAGGGATATTTTGCTGCCAGGATATAGTACAAAATATTTCTGGCGTGATGGATTAAGCACAATTCTAGGCCAAGTATATGATACGCATCGATCGTGCTCCCAGTTCCCTCCGTCGGGGGGCCAAACTGCAGTACATTGGGCGTTGAGTGACGTGACAGCCTTGTCCTTGTTTCCAAGTGATCTCACTCACAAGATTTTCTGTTCCGTGTATAACCTTGAGATAGTCCGTCGAAAGGACAGGCATGGCGAGCCACTCACCGAGTGGCGGCACTCTCTCTCAAGAAACAGGATTTCCCCATCAGTCGCGGCGACCTAATCGTAGGCTTCAGCTTTTGCGACAGGATGTGGTCGTACGCTACAGTCCGACGCAAAAGAGAACCAGACGCATCCCCCCCAAAAAAACGATAATAGCAAGTGACAAGCCAAAAAGAATAAATAGAAAGGCCTATCAGATGAGAGTCACTGTCAAAAGTGTGACCACCCCGTCCTGAGAAATACCTGGAGCAGGGGATCAGTCCGAGAAAGGTGAGTTACCCAGTGGATGGCGTACCGTGGTTGACACCCGCTGATCCTGGTGCGAGCAAGCTGGTGATGTTTTGGGCTGTCGTGAAGTAGGAGATATCACCATAACGTGTCTGGCCAATTGCCCACAAGACTAATTCATCCCTGGAAGGATTTAGCAACGTATGAATCCCCAAAGTGGATGACACACCTTCCAATATCATATCCATCTGGTACGATACGGTGGTGATCCGTTACAGGCTGGTAAGAACGAGGTCAGACATAAATGTTTTGTGTGAACGTTTCTCACTACCTCCTCCTTGGAAACTCTGCGATCAAAAGAGTTGAGCAATTCAAGAGCGACAATCAAAGTCGGACCTACGCTAGAAAGAGCGCTCCGCTATTTGCCAAGGGGCCGTTTTGGCGGTATATCCTTTATCGATGGTCATGTGACGTTCGAACAGACTGTGCTTCAACCCACCGGAAGTGATTGCCACCGATTGCACTTTCGAGACATGTTCCGACATCGACACTCCCGTAGTCTTGACGAAGTTCGACCGTTTGGTTAACGTAGTCATTCCCATCGCCGAGGTTAGCAGATTGAAGATTTCCACTATGAATCCCAAGACATTCCGTGGAGCTGCCAGAGATCATAAGTGATTTTCGTCTTGCTTGCATCGGTAAAACAAGCAGATTACTCACAATCCAATGGCACGAGCATAGTTTAGAATTCCGTCGTCTGTCAGAACGTCTGGGAAGCTAAGGCCAGAGATAATGACCTGTAAATTTGTCAGTCAAGGGGCAATAGCGACAAAAAGCACCATACATTCAGAGGCTCTCCATAACTGTCTCCTGCGTTGTCAAGCATGGAACCACCACCTGCGGTGGGATCATAGTAAGCGGTATTGCGGATGTTCAGTGCGGAACCAAGTCCAAAGAAAGACACAAGAGCGGCTACGAAGATCCTTGGTGAGTACATGTCTGCTGAGGCAGGCTTCACGATAAGTAGAGAATGGGAATGCTGAGCCGAAGAGGGATAATTCTTTGAATATGTGGATGCACCCATCTTTTATGTAACTTATGGGGATCGTTTCACGAACGAGCTGGTGTACCGACGTTCAGCATCAGAAGCTGAACGTTTGGATAAACGATTCGCGAGCCGTGACTTCCGCGCGGGAGATGGCACCATGTGATACTAGGTGCTGGCGTGCGTGTCACCGACATACCGCGGGTATGATGATCTCGTCTCGTCCAGCCTGAATAGTGACCATCAAAGGGAAAAGTTTTGGAGCATCAAAAGATGATCGTCAGGACCAAATATATCGTCGTCTTCGGGTTCAATTATCCCTGCTATATGCGCCAAAAAACGAAAAAGAACCACTCGGGGTACTGGGACATACCTCGCACACGCGTCCCCCCGTTCCCAACGGTAGTCAATTAGTCTGGCCAAGTGATACTTCTGAAAGATATGGAAGTCTTCATTGAGGAAGGTGGGAAACTTCAGTACTTCCCAAAACCGAGGGATGAGATTGAGAGAACCACAATCCTGGTATTGTACATACTAATAAAGGTGAATGGGGATGAGGAGGAGGATAAGAACGAGGAGGATAAGAACAAGGATGATGCAGATGAGGATGAGGATGATGAAGATGACCAGATTACCAATTTGGTCTACTTCGCCGCTCGTGGTAAAATTCGTCGAAAAGTCACGATCTCTCGTTCTACTAGTACACACTAGTACACTGGAGGAACGTTTCACCAAGTCGTGCTCTATCCACCGGTCCAAACAGCCTTGAGACTCGGTTGAAGTGGTAGATGCGAGTTTGAGCAGTTCTAGAGCGCAACTGAGCCAAGGAATGGAGATGTGGATAAACAACATCCCAGTGGTATGTACTAGTACTGTGACGCACACGTTGTTCCACCAGGCAAGGACACGATCCCAAGCTCCAGGACAAGACCAGACTGTCCGGTGGCCTTGTCTCGCGAACAGTCACAACTTCTCTATTCATTAGGACAGGAAGAGATGCCACAGAAGTTGCAGTACGACGTCATAATGAACGATTTAGTAAGGTGCAGTGATGTCTATTCTTGCATTGTGTAGCGATATCAGGCTTCCGTCTTCGCAGCCGCTTTCCCCGAGTCATCTACCTTGATGATACCCTGTCCGCCTCTTATCCGACTCACACTATACGAGCTGTCCGTGGATGCCAGGCCCATTACAACGAGATACAAACTCTGCTGATCGTCCTCCCCAAGCGGGATGCTCCTATCCACCCTGAAAGCATGCCACACAAACACGAATCGCGACACGACGGCACTCGTCAGCGATAGCCCCAAGGTGGGATTGTACCAGAGAACGGCAACCAGACAGGCAAGAAAGATCATGACGTGCTGTTGGCCACATTCAGCCCAGTGTGCGAAACGTCGAATGCCTTTCGGAAATTCCAGGTATCCTGGGCGGAAGGCGACGAGTTCTACGTAGCTTGGGAACAAGAGTAGGGCACCACCGACCGCGGCGCACCACGGCAAGAAGAACAAGATGCGCAGTACGTGGACCAAGATCGATCTGAGGGTCGAGGCACCAAGTTGGATGCGTGGGATCACCGTAGCCTGCATCGAGCACGGAAGAGTACTCTGCCGTGTGTCTGAGAAGCTGGGGATGCGCAGCCCACTTCGTTGCTTCCTACGTGTACCCTTGACGAAACTAGACGTGGAACCTGAAACCGTCCCAAATTTGCGTGTAATCGCCTGGGAGCGATGCTGACGCTTGCCACATCGCCATTCAGCATACAAGTACCACAAGAGGGCAAGAATCAAGGCTCACTGGTGGCGTGCTCACGTCCGAAAGGGAAAACCGTCGATTGGGCAGGCTGTAGAAATTCTAGATGTCGAGCTCGGTGTCGGGGGTCCGAGGTTTCAAGAGACGCGGATCTACATACCTCGTCTGGTTGAGGCTTGACGGACATCCGTTTCCCAAACCGTTCTCTCAGCGGACTCGATATCAATACAGGGCACATATCATCCGGTCGCTGGAGGTCGCGAAATCGCGATGATACCGCGGTTGCTCAGCTTTGCGAACAACTACGGACGAAGAACTTCACTGACCTTTTTCTTGAACACCGTCAAGGCGTGGGCAACTTTCTTGACCCTCTTTACCGCCGAGGAGAAATTTCGGTGTTTCGTAGCGATAGTGAGCTTCGCCCGCGGAGCACACTTTGGTTTGTCGGATAAGACGTTTTGCAACGTGGGACCCAGGTGGAACGTCTGTGTTTCATCCTCGGGCGTCGTCGTACCAGACGACGACGCATATCCCACCGAGTCGACATCTGTGTCCGATGATGACGACATGGTGGTTTTCGAATGGTTGTGTTGCTCCTGAATTAGCATTAGCCGATGTGTAGATCATGCAAATCGAGAATATGCTGGTTCTCACAAGCATGTGTAACGACGAAGACGGTCCGCTGTTCGTCGACATATCTATGACTAGGTGGTGGTAGAGAAGCAAATGCGTTACATAGTAAGACATCAGTCATAAATATGCATCCAGGCGATGCCAGTCGAAACTCGAATGAGACGTCAGATTGCGTCACTACCGTCTACGGTTAACCGACTGTAGGGCCGACGGCCCTAACTGCCCGAACCAAACTGACCAACAGAGAGTGATGCTTGTGTTGTATTCGGCCCGGGCGACCCAAAACGATCAGACTGTTCTCATCGACCCTATTCAAATTCTCCAGAGTCAAAGGCTACTAAGTACACAGTAGTGACCCACGCGGTGTCATATAGATAACCATCGTCGATAGAGCCCCTCTGCTAGAGGGACTGTGCCTGTCGTAACATAGATAAGCGAGAGGTTATAAGCTGCCTGCTGGGCCACGGACATGTCCTAATGCATGTGTTTAGACAAATGGAGAAGCGGCGCCGCCCAACTTACTTCAGCTTTCCCGTCCTCGGCGAGCTGTAACACCTTTTCGTAATGAGTGACCGCAAGAGTGTGCAAGCCTAAAAAGTAATCATGAGACAGGTCGCAAAAATCACGGGATCGCCTACCTAGTTGCTGGAACGCTCTGCCAAAATTAAATTCGATTTCAGGCTGCACATACTCTCCAGCTTGTCTCCGCGAAGTTCGATACTGTGACAGACATGCCATACCCTAGGCACTCTCATATCAGTACTACAAAAAATTCACCGTGTAGAGCGAACCTGAGCGATTAGATGATTACGATTGTCCGCTTGACGTTGCATAGCCCTGCCCAGGGACGAGATGGCGAGACACAGGCATATCAGCGGATCTTCCTGACAGTAGTCATACCCGTGCAGTAAATAGACTAGTTCATCCGTTAGCGTGCGACCAAGATGTTCCCAAACTCCGTACATATCGCGCTCTGGTAACTTTTGGCTGCAAGGCACAGTTGGCCATACAAAGTAACAGGAAATGGATTGTTCTTCGTTGGCAACCACAAGGGTTTTTTGTCGTTCGTAGATGCAGGATCAGCCGCGTCACCGGCATCTTCGGCATCGTCTTCAGGTGCATCGGTTCCTTTGACGGCTTCGTCATCACCGGCCGACTTGACAGTCGCCAGATGATATCGCTGGCTCGAATTGTTCCATTTCAAGAGTTCTGGGGTCTTTACAGCGCCATCACTCAACCGAACCTCTCGAAGCATGTGTTTCTGTAACGTGGAACTGATGAACGAATCGGTCGGCCGCAAGCCACTGGCGAGCGAGGATAGAAGGAGCCGCATGGGCTCGTTATTAAATTGGTAGGCATTGATCATTTTTCGGCATTGTTCGACAACGACAGCGAAATTTTCAACAGCCATTGCACACGCTGGTTTGTGGGTGAGCACTCGAAGACGAGGACTTTTATATACATACTAATAATCGCAAGACGGATCGTGGCTTGCTTTTCTTTGTTTCGGTACCCATTCGACATTAGGAGGTGACGCAAAACTTCGTCGGCGAGCTCGTACTCTCCGCGTCTGGTCAATATGAACGCATACTGCGCACAAGAAAAACGTCAAACACGCCGCATAAGGTCGAGCGGTGACCCCACCTGCATGAAAATCCGTAACCAGTTTTCGAACGAGACGCCGCGGAACGAGTCAACCTTTTGGGGCGACTGACTATCGTCCCTCGACTTGCGCAGATGTTTGTCTCGTTCTACGAGATCAACGACGAAAAGACGCAAATGATCGTTGTGAGACAAACCTATAAGTTCCAACCTCGACGCCATTCTTTCTTCCTCTGCTTCATTCTGGCGCTGCTGTCGCCGCCTGGGAAACATACCCCGGAAATCATTGTGCTGTCATGTAGTCAGTTAATGGGAGATAAAACCCTCGAAACACGCACTCTGCTGGTCAAGAATAAATTTCGCGTCTCCCTGAACATTTCTACAAGTTTTTCGGCTTCCAACATCCACTCTCTTACAACCTCATCATCGAGCTGCACGCTTTGAATGCTTGGCCATAATTCTTCGATTCGCTTGTACCCAAGCAAAACCTCCCTTTCACGTTGTTCCTCAAGGGCCTTCAGGTCGGCCAGAGTAAGTCGCCCACTTTTAGTGACAGCCCTTCCCTTTGATCGGGCATGAGACTTCTCATCGAACAGGGATGCACCGGCCTGGGAACCCGATGGTGTGCCAGGGGGCGCTGTGCCTTCCGTTTGTCCTGGACGACGTTTCCTAGCGTCAATGACTGGGCGGTGCCATTAATCACACTGCTGCTAATCTTGATTGAATGAAGACAAGTACCTTGGTAGACCAGTTCAAGTGCTTTTCGGGGCTCATCCATGATTTCATAAAGCTCCGCGAGCTTCATCTTGGCATCGGTGGTTGAGGGATCCGCATCGATGACTTCTGTGGAGTGAGGCCTTGGCAATGACGAAATCAGTGGCAGACACACCCTGTTTATAAATTTCAGATGCTTCGCGTATGTCACCTTGCATTCTGCGGCATGTAGCGACTTGCAAGAGAACATACAAACTGCTTGTCTACGCAAAAATGCTTGAGGAAATATTAACGAACAGCGTGACTATGACGCACCGCAGGGTCAGCGCCAAGGGTCTCATAAATCGGGCTGGCCTCGGAATACATCTCCAGCTCGAAATAAGCGTCTGCGATTTCGACGAACAAGGCGGCATAATCTAGGACATCCTGTGACAAAACAATGTCGGCATGTATCTGGGGTGACGCAATTTTTTCAGTTTGTCTCCGCAGCCAGGGACGTTTACCAACCTTGCCCTCATCCATGTCACCCATCTTGACCCGAGCAACTGCAAGTCTATGACGGGCATTGACATCAAGCGGATAGTACCCAGGCTGAACCTCCCCTGCCCTGTGCACAGGTTCGACTCCTTCTTGGCCGGGTAAATCATACTCCCTGTCGTCTTCACAGACGTTCCAGAACTTCTGAGTCGCTCTACCCTGGAGCCATCGACACCCTTTTCGGATTGTATCTATTGCCCGTTCATATTCATTCATTGTATTGTAAAGATCTGCGAGGACGAGTAATTCGATGAAGCCAAACCTCGATTGTTCGTTTTGTTCATGAATGGTTGGATCAAGAGCATGGCCAAGCGGATTCAAAACTTGATTGTATTCTGCAGCATCTTGATAGAGTGTGGCACAGAGAGTAAAATCGCCAAGCTCGATCAGAATCGGTCGAAGTTCTGTGAGGACGGTAATGTCGTGTGGGAAACGCTTAAGAATTGCCAATAAGGAATGACGAGCCTAGGGTACAAAGACATCGATGAGTCCCAGCGAGTAAATTGGATGACACCCCTACCGTTCGGAGATCGCGCATTTCCTTAGCAAGACTCGCTCGATCCCAAAGGGCGTCCACGCTTTCAGGGTCGAGGCTGCAGAGTTTTGTGTAGCAATACAATGCCTGCTGGTTAAATCCCAGGTCCCTGATGAGTTTATCAACCACAATAATCCGTTCCACGGAGGTGGGTGTTACCTGGATTGTCGTGCTAAGCGTTCCCATTCCTCTGCGTCACGTCTAAGATGAGCAGCCATGATGCGTAATTGAAGAGCCTTTTGTGGTTCGTTCTTATCTTCGTAACACTGTGCAAGAACGGTCCAAGCAGGGATGGCGCGTGGCTCGATACGAATGACCTCTTGCATCACTCGAATAGCTTCGGGGAGGTCGTTATCGATGTAAGCTTGGTTACCCTCTCCTATCAAGGTTCGAACCTGATGCGAGAGCACAGGTCCCACTCTACGTTCACGCTGCAGATCCACAATTTGGTATTATGGAAGCATGCGATCAAATGGACCTTTACCTGCCTTCTTTTCCTCTTCCCGATACCAGAAGCTTCTCGTAGATCATCCCGAAACATAGCGTCCTGGTCTTCAAGGTGGATATCCCACTCTCTCTGTAACACGCCTGTACTCGAGATGTCATCTGCCATTCGAATGTTTCGAACGAGGCGCCTACGACAAGGGTTAATGTCATGCACGCCGATAGTGTTTAATGCACATACTCAAAGTCTGCATCGACGTCTGCATCCCTACATGCGCGAGCATGATCATCCAGCACAGGACCTTCACTTTCGGAGAATTCAGAACCGGATTCGTCACCCTCGACGAAGTCGGAATCTGAAGTGATTGGGTCTGGATCGTCTTCGTCTGGAAAACTGTTCGTCCTTGCCAAGCGAGCCTCAACACATGGATTGCTCACAGATATCGTACTCGTCCTGCATGGTTACTTGGAATGAGAGGTGAAAGAAGGGGAAGAGCAGTGATGGTGTTTCTCGAATGCAACGCAAAGTCAAAGTCAAGTTAGTCAACCGTGACTTATTGCCTCCTTAATGCGGCAAGGTCCAAAGTGGCCAAAACGCAAAAGGATCCAATTGACCTGAACCCCCGCCCATCGATTCTGCCGCATCAGAGACCGCCACCGGCTTGGACATGCAACGTGAGATTCTTCCAAGAGCCAGAAGCGGCCCAACCTTAAACACCCAGTTGAGTGCATGAGTAGTATCAGCAAGTACCTGACTGCTGACCCGACCAGGTCCATTTGCCACTGGCAACGCATCAGGGTAGTTTTTATGCTCGACCCTCGATTAATTGACTGTGCTTTGGTATCACTGTGAGAGCGTGATGCAACTTCCCCACAGTTCAATGACAGTTTCTCCCATGATCAGGCTTCGCCACCCAGCATCTCTTACTTATTTTTAACAGCATGTGAGCCTTCAGGTGAGTAAGTGGCTGCAAACCTTGTGGTATGCCGTTAACATATCCTTCAAGAAGACGCATGATTTTTGATAGAAAATGTTCCCTAGGCATCCCAACGAAATATCTAAACGTAATCCCTCCCGCCAGACGTTTCGAATCACTCTCACCTCATGAGGACTCTCGACGCGGATGGCGATTCGAATTCACCTTTTCCAGATTTTGATTCAGATGACCTACGACCTTGGACTCTTGGAGTGAAAGGTGGGTTACCGGTTTCTCTTTTCTTTCCCACTGGCACTCGAGTTGATATGAGCTGAAAGCGCCCGCGACGGTCGCGCATGCTGTAGCCATTCTCGCCACAATATGGCGGCTTCTGTATCGCTGGCGTTTGTCCAAGTTTTCGTGGGAGGACACATGGGCCACATTGGCCCTCATATGTGATATTGGCTGTTTGACTAGCGTCTGGATGGAAGTATCCCCGGGCAATTGTGAGTTCCATAGCTATGATATGGTATTTGTGCAATTGGAAAGAAACATTTCTTTGAGTATCCAATAGGCCCCTTATAAATCACCAAGCAAATTGGCTCCTGTCGCTCACCATCACTTCTATCCTCTGGTAAGAACCACGAGAAGTGGGTCATGGGCCAACATCTTACAGAAACTTTATAACAGGTTCGCCCGAATGAGTATTTTATCCTCGGTCGTTCGGATAGCAAATCCGGCACCAAAGTTGCGATTCGTTGCATATTGCACCGGTGCCCTGTTCTTGGCTATGGAGGGAGGACTCCTCGCACAGAAAATTTACATCTGCGTGAAGTCCCCATGTTGGATCACGACCAACGTAGCCATCGCCCAACTCGTCAGTGAGTCATTCGTTCCCCATCGTCTCCGGGCTTTGACGCGATCGCCGAAATACAAAAGCGGACGTTGTCGCGGACACCATCCTCGTCGCCGTGCCGATACGTTTTCTGCGAGATATAAAGCTTGCTCGGGACCGTCGTATCCTCATCCTCTCCGCCTTTTCAGCCTCTATGCTCATCACCGGGGTCACCATCCTTCATGCCGCACTCCTTTTCCAAGAAGCGACAAACACCACGGTCATCATTGGACATGTCAAGGTAAGAAAACGCGTTACTGTTTCTACAAGGGGTCATACATCGTTGTTGACATTCGTCATATGCTAGGCTGCGCTCGCCCTGTTCGTGTGCAACGCCCTCGTCCTTGTCATGTTCGCCTATCGCGTGTATCACAAAGGGGGTTTCGACTTTGAATACAATGGCGACGGCGGCGGGAGTCGTGTCCCGGAATTCACCAGTATCATCTACCCTCCAAGCAAGTGTAGCTCAGAAGTTTTACCCTCAACGTCTGGATTACAGGGTAAAGAGGATGCTGTACACAACAGGACGCCGACATCGACTCGGAACACGTCAACCGGACCTGAATTAGATACGCTTCACACTCGCAGTGCTACCGCGCGTGCAGGCGTCGAGGATGCAAAGTACGATAATCATGAGTGTCTGGTGGGAGATGTCTAGCTGTAGGCATCCTAGAAAGCCCACTTCAAGTTGGCACGTTTGGATTGTAATATATATTTGCGTCGTGCGAGACAGTTGTATATATCGTAAAAAGCACATAATGCATTTTTATGGATGGCATTTAGATTGATGGCTACAGCCCCGCGACACTGAGATTCGGCTCTCTGTTATTACGCCTATCATAAAGCCTTCCCAGCGATGGAACTACAAACCAATCTTATATAGTGGCATGTACCTTTGAATGTGCTACATTTCTGCTGGTTCCATTTTCACCCACAAACCGCCCTGCGAGATAACGGATGAATTCAGCATCCACAAAACGATAATTCTAGTGTGAACCCATACCTTGGCGTACAGGGTCAAGTGGTGTCTAGGATGAAACTTCTCGATCGCCTGTCGGCCTTCTCCACGTGCCCACACAGCCGGAGGACGGTATTGAGGGTCTTGAGACTCGGGGGAAAGTGTAATAGATGAAAAGTGTTGCAACAAACGAATCAACATGAACGACATCTCGTTGTACGCAAACTGCAACACAAACAGCACACATGTTATGGAAAGAGTTGCCAAAGAGTGATCACTACAGGGACACATACCTGTTGTCCCAGACAGATACGGGGGCCGGCGTTGAATGGGAGGAATATGAAGGGGTTGGGTGTAAGGTATTTATGCAGACGATCGTCCAGGAATCGGTCAGGGTCAAATTCTAATGCGTCGGGGCCCCAGAGGTCCGTCCTCCGCTGCATCAATAGCACCGAGTAGCTGATCCTAGAGAATCATTGGTAATAGGTTGCCAAGAGACAATAAAACTTACGTCGTTCCAGCGGGGACAAATAGCGGCTTGTCAATAGGGTTCGATGGTTGCCAAATAGTATCATTTACACTCTCACTGAAGAGCATTGGCTAATGAGGGCTTCGAAAAGAGAGAGACAACGCATAAACACACCGAACATTGAATGGTCTGTTGTCACAAATAACACTAAGTAAGAATCGGTATATGGAAGAGTGTTATCTGAAAACGTACACAGCAGGGAAGAGTCTCAATGTTTCTATGACCTATCAATATTTGTATGTCCATTCATGATACATTACGCACCATTTAGAACAGCTCGGAGGAATTTCATCTCTCGAATATCATCGTAGGATGGCCGGCGCGTTGGACCGACCTTTCCCAAAATCTCTTGTCTCAATCGACGCAAGACGTCTGGGTGCGTGGCCAACAAGTAAATAGCAGACATCAAAGTCGAGGCGGTCTAAGGTATATAAGACTCCACCATCCAATAGAAGGGTAAAGGACACATACCGTATCACGGCCAGCCAACAAAATGTTCAGTGTTTGGTCTTTTAAAACCTTTATGTCTAGGGTATCACATCGTTCAGTTGCGATGGAATCGCAATAAATCGTGATGACCTGCACCTGTCGTTTGCCGTGTCAAGTGGTCCAGTAGTGTCCCATCTTCAACATCCTTATCTGTATCGGAGAGCCCTTGAGATGCTTTTTGTTTTGCTATCGCATCCTTCAAGATCGGCTCTAGGAATGCATTGACAACTTTCATTGGTTCTTTCAGAGGATCCCGAAAGAGTTCCCAAAGTGGCCATGTCCCTCCAACCAAGTTTCGTCTTGTCATGGCCTGCTGAGCTGCGGCAAATGCAGACGCAAAGTCCAAGGCCACGTTTGTTGAGTCTTGAGACACCACTCTGGGGTCGGAGAAGTTGTAAGGGTATGGTAATCCGGCCGCCAATGTGTTTAAGCAATGCCCGAATAAGAATTCGGATGCAGAATCGAGCGTAAAACGAGAGACGGCATCCTAGTGGGAACATGGAAATTATAAAACATTCAGAAGATGCACATCATGATACATACTTGAAAGTCTACAGCGAGACCAGCACCAAAACGCTCTTTCATCGAGGCAATTGTAGTCTCTGCGTGACGATCAAAGAGGTCGAAATGACTGATTCTGTCAATGCTGAAGAATGGACGGGCCATAGAGCGATGGAGCCTGTGAAAGCGTTAGCAAGAGACGGCCTGACTTGACAGACTTTGCTCACTTCCATGTATCCCCTATGCTATGCATCAGAGAACAAATGCAAGAGTGTAAACATTGAAAGCTCACCATCAGAGTTAAAAACACCCGTCCCTAGCAAACTATCAGCCGTTTTCTTAAACTTATCGCCTGTGGACATGTCACACCAGGATCCAGAAAGCAGTTATCTGGCAGTCCTGACCTTTAACATAGCTGCTGAAATCAGTGGCCAAGATACTCTGGAAACAAATCGTTGATGAAAGGAGACGATATCACGCAAACCCGGAGGCTTGCCTTGATGTCTTGGGGTTCAATTGTGAGGAAGACGTCTTCCCAGAAAAATCTCAGGTTTATGACAGGCCCGTAAAGTCGTATTTGCTCCAGAATGGCGGTACCTGATAGCAGTGCTTCCGTCAGTGTCCAATACGACGAAATTGGATTTGCAACTACCTATGTAGTCCGTTTCCGTCCTACCGATCATGTCCAGTAACAAATCCATATTCCCAGGAAAGTATCCTTGAACCCGAGGTACCAGCCTTGCACCAAGCGCTGCGGCCCTGCGACGCTGCGAAATTTCGATGGAAACGATGTGCACGGCCAGGACGGCCAGAAAGATGACAACCAAGAGGGCGACCGATCCTCCCGTAGACAGAGGAATGCCCGCATAAGCGAGGAGTCTCAGCAGAAGCAGAAATAGGCCAACGATAGGGAAAACAACCGAGACCGTCCGATGACCTATGTAGCGCATACCCGGAGTGAGCTCCATTGCGACCTGTGTCAGCCAGGTCAGAAAACAAAATGCTGGGACTAAACTCAGACCGCTGGATGTCACATGCGTGTATAAGTCGGGCCCGGGTTACTCATTGCGTAATGTCCAAACAAAGTACAACACTTCCCTTCTGGAGGAGCAGTTTCTGACGTTACCGCTTGCTGCTCTTTCGTGAGCCTCTCCTCCAATCAGAGCACTCAAAAGTCGATAAAAAAAGGAAATCAAGGGTCCTATGAGAATGCTCTTTTCCGAAAACTGCTCAGGACTGCTCAGGACTATTTTTTGGTTCACTGATAGGCTTGTGAGCCGCCCTACTACTAAGTATCTTATCTGTCTCACCTTGGCTCTAATCTGTTCGCCGCTTCTATAGACTTACTTATATTCCTGAACTCTTGCAATAGCTCCTTACCCAATCCATGAACTCCCGATTCGATATTCGCAGGGTGCATTCGTGCATTGTTGACTTCTTACTCACCTCCGACGTTCTCTTCAATTCTGCGATCGAGAACTCCAAGAATGTCGGGGAATGTGGGTTCAGTCAGCTTCGACCTGGAATAGAATCCCAGCTGTAAACGGCTGCATAATTGGCTCCCCAGATGGATACTGCACTCATGGTTTGCATTCACGTCTCTGAAGTGACTGAGGGCACGCCCAGAACTTACCTCTGAAGACGATGATATGGCGAGCAGCCTCATTCACCAGCCCCTCTTACAAACAACTGTCAATCAGTATTCAACTAGATACTTGGATATGATACAATAAATAGAAGCAGCAGAAACAGTTCTCGGTACCCGTCCGAGATACTCGTAATTCATGAATTACTCGTCACTATCGTCTAAATCGCGCTTCTCTGCGCCTCGTCCCTCCGCATCAACTCCGCGAAAAGGTCAAGGTAAGTTACGCATCGAGAGGTCGCCATACTGAGTTGCACGGCGGTCCCATCGTCCGTGCATAGGCTCACGGAGTGCCTTGTTTGCAAGCGCGAACAGAAGTGAGGTCACGAACAATGCAAACACAACAATCCAACTCAGCCATGCAAAGGCGAGCATGGCCGTAAGGGTTCGGCATTCCCAGTAAAACCAACACGAGGAGAGATTTCCCCAGCGAACATCGATTTCTGGAGGGTTACTAGTGTTCTATAGTCGAATAGAAACGTTGGTAAACATAATCGTTGGAATACAGAAGCCCACTTACAGTAGCGATGGCAGCACCAACTAGCCAGAGAAGGAAGAAGACGAAGAGACCGATAAGCTCCGCTAGGAAGGAGCTAAAGAAACGGTGCTCGAGCCTGCTATGGATCGTGCGAGCACTACATCCGATGATGAGCGGATAGTATCCTGTTAACGAGACTAGTCTTACACAAACGGTGCCCACAAGACTGTGAGGATACTTGTCACCAGGAGCTCGACGACTACCGGGTCTTAGGTGGGACAGCTTGCAGTCAGCGAGGTGGAAAGACTTGTCGAGACCGGTGTCCTACCATAGAACTGAACTCCATAATTCGTCGGGTCGTACGGGGGTATATGAGTGGTGTAATGTAGCCTCACCGCAGACAACGCCAATGTGACAGCTGCGAAAAGAAACTACAGTCCATGCTGAGTAGAGAACATTGGGCGAGCGAGGAGGAAGCGCACCAGGACACAATACAAGACGAAACGTATAGTGTGGATCATGGTCGTTACGCTAAATGTGGGAGGAATGAGCTTTACAAAGTCGCGAGATTAGCTAGGGTTATATGTGCATACAACACGAGGCAGTTGTGCGCTGCGAAATGAATGGAAGGCCGCTCCGCTTCGTTTCGGAACGGATGACAAAAGACACATGCCCGCAAGACGTAGTGCGCATTTGTACATACTTGGTGACTTGGCAGTTGTCCATCGTCAGGAATCTTCTCGTTCCACTCTCGCCTACCGTATAAGCCAAGCCAAGGGTGAGCAAATGCTGTGTTGCATCGCCGCAGATGACAGAATGGAAGGCATGGAACCACGTCAGATGCCTCGAGGCAAGCCTCGTTTGTGGCGGGACTCCGGCGTAATAATGTGGTCCCAAACACGATGTTAGTCGCGTGTACCGAAATTGGCGATGGAGTGGCATCTCTGCCACGCGACTCGACATTTGCGTGTGGCCAGGTGGGGCTGAAGACCAAGATAACATGCTACATTGTTCTAATGAATTTCCATAGCAAAGAACTTCCCTGTGTAATTTCAAGGGCAGTGCAAGAAAGGAGCGATGGAGCTATACCCACCTGCTCTGGAAGTGATAAATGAAAGTTGCAGGCCCGAGTAATCTGCGATGAGCATTCATTGCAAGTGGACCAAGTGACCATGGATGACGTAGGTCACTTCCCCGGGATTCCATGAAGCCGAAGCGGGCCGAAGCAACTCCTCGTGGATGGCAATCGCTTGGTCGCAGGAGTGAGGCCCAGGCTAAGATATGACACTGCCCAGTGCCTGGTGGCCGATGTACATGACCCGAAATCGGGTAACGAGAATTTGTTTACCTGAGGATTTTGAAGCCTAAGCTTGATTTGCGATATCGCGGGAAGCGTTCAACCTCAAGGAGGCCTTGCATCCAAGTACCATGTAGTTGACTGAACACTACACAACGACTTTGGCAAGTTTTTCGGCTAGCGGTGAGCTTCTGGCTTTGATTTCACACAAGCTGTCCAAAGGCTCTTGGCAACTCCAAATTGTTCTCCCACGTCCTTGCCTTGCTCATGAACCAACGCGCGCTACCGTGTTGACACTGTCTTTTGATCACCCACAAAATTTCTGGACTGGTGTAGCCTGTAAGTCGTTGAAACATGTCCATGTGAGTCTCAAACATAACTGCCAGGCACTGGTTCAAGTAGCGAGGAACCAAACAACCCTTCGGCTGCGCATTCCTCAAACTTTGTAACACGACCCCACTATATATTATTCCACGGCTGTCGTGTCCACGAATCAGCTGCGCAGAGTCGCACGCTCATCCAATCTTTCGTCTCGCTGGCCCTCCAAGATGCCTCTGGTCTGGCAACGACATCCTCGATATTTCATCTCCGTAGCAATCGTCATCGTAACAACAATATACTTGCTTAATCCCTATCAATCACTTCGGACCGATTTATACGAAATTTCGATACGAGATGGCGATCTGTCCGCACGACTTGAGCGCGCTGAGCAGGTCTACTCAAAAATGGTCGCGGATCGTAAAGAGATGATACGGACGTTTGGACCAACTGCTCGGGACATTCAAATGTACGTCGACTACGTTATTTCTGATTCTGATATCAACATTTCCTTTCAGGTTCCCGGAGGACAAGGAACCGTGGCCACCATACACCGTCTGTGAGCGCTTCTCTATAATTATCATTCTCTGGATTTGGCTTACAAAATTCTCAACCAGGGAGCTTTTTCCCTCCATCGTTTCAGTGTCCGCATGAAATGGAGCGCGTTGGGTCATTAAGAGACGGTGGCAAGTGGGCCTGTGGTCTCTCTCGGCTTCAGCACAAGCCAGATTGTCTAATATACACATTTGGTGAGTCTGACGCCAGTTTTCCCAATCTTCTCTCTGGTACGAAGAACTTGGGCAGGCATGAACTATGAGACGTCATTCGAAGCTGACGCTCTCGAACGTACGCGCTATTGTGAAATGTGGGGCTACGACTATCGTTCCAACTCTTTCGGCAGCATCAGACGTGACCGTCGCGCCCACTTCCACCCATGGGGCCTGGCGAACGTCGATGCACATAGTCCAGACGATGAAAATCAATTCTATACCCTCAAGACACTCCTTGATATAAACAGTAGGTCCTCCTTACGACCATACCCGCTCCGTGAAATACAATCCTTCCGGCAGACCATCGATACATCGATATACTCAAGATAGACATCGAGGGATTGGAGTTCGAAGTACTCTCACAAATACTGCGACCTTATATCTCGTCTGGGGAGCCGCTTCCATTCGGTCAGCTCCTGATCGAAATTCACGCATGGGATAGGAAGTTTGAAGACTTTTTGGCATGGTGGGAGATGCTCGAGTCTGCAGGGTTGCGACCCTTCATGTCGGAGGTTTGTTTGACGATTTATTCATCTGTGATTGCGCTTATGTTATGCAGGTCAATCTCGTGTACCAGAACTACAACCGGGGTAAAGAATCGGCTCTTGTAGATGTATGTCATTTAGCATTCACTGTTATTCTCGTTGGAGCCTTGACCACCTTTCCAGTACTCCTTCATCAACATCAAAGGCGGCAACATCTTCATCACCGACCCCTCGCTGGGTGATCCCCACGGTGCTGTGTCATAAACATATTGGTGTTGTTTGGCAGTGTTTGTATGCACGGCGCAGAAATGTTGTGAGGATCACTGGGCTCGGTCGAGCGAACAATGCTATGTGGATATGGATACGGTACATATGTGGAACCCGACGCGTAGTGTGGATAACCGCTTGCTATCGATAAGGTACCATTCACTAGTATTTATTACCATTTGCATTGGTTGTTTGTGTGTGTGTGTTGATGTTGAAATCCAAGGATGTTGCCAAATAAACAATTTTGTGAATGCGTTTCGGCACTACCGTACGTATTGTTCGAACGTTCAGGTAGAACAACCAATGTATGTATTTCATTGTACTAATTGATCACTGAAACTAGGTACGATTATGCTAAGAAGAAAGGCTATAATAACATTCCTACTTGGGAATTCACTTGTAACTCACTATGATAGTTGAGTCACTTGAATGCGTCCGGACTCCGCGTCAGCCTTCGTTGATACGATTCCTTGCCAATTTGACTTTGACTCTGAACTGTACTTTAATGAGGTACGATATCTGGCATCATCCCAAGCACACCTCAACTTTGCTGCCTCTGAACCGTTGATCGAATTGTCTTGATCCCAATGTCGAAGACCGTTCGCAACATTCCACAGCTGGACTCTGCATGACTCAAGCCGTCGACGGCCGTTGAACACGTCTTGTCTTGTCTCGGAGGAAAGAACAAAAACATACGAAATTCCAACCGGCATAGGGTCGGCATGACATCACCTGGTCAAAGCCCTGCCCGATATACGACTAGTCCACTTGGCAGAGACCGCCCACGTTTCCTCTCCAACGTTTTGTTCAACTATCGCATCACGATGGCCAGATCCATGCCGCCCGCAATCCCCTCTCCCGAAACTGGCACGCCACCTAGGGAGTGGTCGGAAGCTGTACTCGCGTCGAGCCCCGCAAGGGATACGCCCGCTACGTTTTCAGAGGTCAAAGGTGACGCAGATGACCCTAGGATGACAGAGGAACAGCCACTGGAGTCCCAAGTTTCAAAGGAGGAAGGGAAACTCAAACAACAGGCTCAGCCGAGCGGCGAGTCGCAAACGACCGCCGAAAGGGATCAACCGACCATTGGTGCGACAGTCGCACAGACTGCCAAAGGATACATCCCTGAGCAAGTAGGGAAAGCGGCTGATTCTGCTGCTCAGACCGCAGCTTCATACCTTCCCGATCTTCAGGGCATCAAGGGTACCGTGTCCTCGTATCTGTGTAAGTTTTCACCCTACGAGGGGCGACCACAAATTGATGATAGTTAGCTCCTGAGGAGCAGCAGGAGAAACCGCATGTGTCCTTTCCCAGTACCGAATTAAAAGGTGCTCAGCCTTCAGAGTACTCCGGCGGTGTTGGTGCACTTCCGGGGAACCTCTCCGAGTCGAGTGTTGCACTTTTACCAGATGAGCGTCAGGAAAGAGTTCAAGAACGTCATTCCGCCTTCCCTCGACAGAGGAGAGACACGATCAAACCCTCCGCAGTAGGTGGGGCTGAGGAGGTACGTTGTTCAATTGGCTGCTTTCGCTTGGCTTTTCTGCAACCCCATCGACTTTCTTGTGATACGACACGTGGTTGTTTCTTGGCATGGCCAAATTTCCCTTGTGGAGTTCCGAGGCGTCCGCGATTCCCTTTCGTGTTTCTGTCGCGGACGTGTACGATCAGAACTCCATTTTGTCTCAAGTAGGCAAAGCAAAGTTTCCTTGCCAGCTGGGAGTCCCCTTGGCAGTGCAACAAGCTGCCGTAAAAATGTCTCCTATCCACACTCATGAACTCCATGCGTTTCCTGCGAGTTCGTTTACGTGATGAGTCCGAACAAGTTTTTGCCTCGGTGAGGCCAGGGTTTCCTTTTCGCGTAGATCTTGCACCCCATCGATCATCCCCGCGTTATATATGCACGTTTCCATTCTGTTGGCTTCTCATCTGCGTTTGGGATTACTGATGATATCTATACACACAGCCAGGAACATCCAAGAAGGCAGAAACGACAATGCTTGGAGACGTTGCGCTTTCCAAGGATGAGCCAGTTACTTCTCAACCATCAGATGCCCCTTCTAAGAGTACGAAAGAGAGAACCGTGGAAGGCGTTGGGAGCAACATAGCAGATGGCTCTGGCCCTGAAGTCGAGTCGCAGAAGGGAGCGAACGAGGCGGAGAGTCAGCAAGCCCAAAGTGAACAAGAGACGACGGGTACAGGGCCTCGTGGTGAAGAATTGGCTGAAAAAAGTTTTTCAAGTCCTTTAGACTATGACGTCGTAGCTGAGTAACTGCCAGCAGGTCCAGAAAAAGACGATGAAGGAACCAATCTTGGTTCGGAAGAGCTGCAAGGCAAGGACTCGTCGCAGGACGCCCAGGAAGAAGAGTACAGAGAGGGTAAACCTGCACCTGCCAAGTTTAAACCAGGTTATGCGGGGGACTATCATCCTGCACAGTTGCACCCTCCGCCTCCGGGGGCTAGCGCGGCTGAGTTTCAAGGCTCGCTCGGTTCTCAGCAAGCGAAGCCAGACGAGGAGGTAACAAAGGCAGACACACAAGGATCCGTGGGCGCCGAGAAAAAACCTGGATTCATGACGATGGTTAAGGGAGAAATGAAGATCCTTGCAGGAAAGGTGAGCGGCGATGAGCATAAAGTTGAAGAGGGCAAAAAGATTGTCCATGGAGATGCGTGACATTTGGAGCGTCGACGTCCTGGGCAATGTGATGAGTATGCATACTTATGGTCTACCATGATCACCAGAAGCGTCATTATTGTATAGTACGAAACTATGTTTTATGTCATTCATGCCATTGGTTTTGAACCCTGCTTCAGGTTGGATTGCCGGCAATGTGATAGGACATCTGAGAAGATGGTCGACAAGTCATAAAACCAGAAAAAAAAATGTTGTCGATGAGTGTGCAGTTCCCAACGCTCTGCGTTTGGTTGTTTGAATGCATACCTAGCCAATAATATAGACACTTTCCCACTGCATGAATCATTTGTTCCCTGACACTCCGGCTCCATCCGGAGGAACTTGCTTCGTCAAGTCCAACAGCTGCTGCAATTGGTGCTCGATCGATGAGATCGGATGGCTAATAAAATATCTCGGACGAGGTCCATCGGCGTTCTAGCCTCCGGGCCGCAGACGGAACAATCAATCAAGAGGTGGAAATGTGAACGAACGTGAGATTCAGTTATCCAGTTGCATGTTGTATTTCAACGTGTGCGCGCTGTGCTGGGCCTGGACGGAAACCGTTCAGTTGTCGACCTCACGTGAACGACCCAGGGAGTGTGTGGGTAATGTTCGCAGTTAGGCGACGCGACCGCGGACACACGTGTACTTTGAACAGGCATCGAAGGATTGACGGCAAAAAAAGTCCGTTGAGAGAAGGCGGGTGTACATCTACGAAAGAATCGAGGATGTCAGTGTTAGTGTCATGGTGCGACGGCTATCCGCCAACGGAACGCCAAGTGCACACACTTTGAGCTCACATTGAGCTACTCCTCGTTGATGTATAAAGCAAACTTGCATACACACCGAAACTGCCGACTCGGAAGACCTGTGGCTTCTTTGAACCTTCTGCCAGCTCGAGAAAATGTTGTGGGTTATGGACCATGTCAGTGGGAGACAAATCTCAACAGCAGCTGAGGCTCGTGACACGGTGTTACTGGTTATTCCCCTTGCCGAACAGCGATTCAGCTAAGCGGAGGGAACGATGAAACCGCCCGGGCCATTGATGAACAAACCCCGGGGGGATCCGGCATAGTAGGCGCGCCGGTCCGGATCCCCCGGTTTGTTCATCAATGGCCGGACGGTTTCCCTCCGCTTAGCTGCCAGAAGACTGGCTCCGATTTCCCCGAGGCCCAATGTCAGGGACCATCAGAATGTGAGCGAAAAGCGGTCTAAAGTTATGCCTACAGCTGCAACTAGCATAGCTTCTAGCAACTGGCCATTACCAGTGCCTGGCAAATTAACCGTAACCGTGCCTCTGATACACTGAAACGGTTAAGCTTATTTTATTTCATGAAGAGCTTCACATTCCACCCGTACCTGTAGAAATAATGCAGAACAAACTGTAATAGCAGGTTTTAGTGTGATGCTCCATTACTTGCTTTAAAGTAGTGCATGACATACCTCTCAGTACAATGGCTGAATTAAGGACAGTGAATCCCTGCACGACAGAGTCCCGACGCTTACATTATCGCTTCCCGCGCACTCGCGCGCACCGCCGGCACACTCGCGACATGTCCATTTTGGGACATTGAAGTTCAACATATCCTCCCCTCCATTTCTGCTCAACCACTCGCTTTCCTGGCCTCGGGTATTGTTATAGTGGGTTCCACTCATGTTCTACAGTATTTTTGAATGTTTCTAGCCGCTTGAATTGTAGTATTAAATTGTAGGTAGATAGATATGTGGAAATGTACAGAAAATCAAAAAAGCGTTCGCATTTTTTACTAGCTAGGTATATGACTTGGTAAAACAGATTCCCAGGTAGTGTATGTGTATGGGAAGTACGTCCTAGTAGCTTGTCCAGCAGGGACCTCTCCCTGTG
Source organism: Boletus reticulatus (assembly GCA_038093535.1). Lineage (NCBI taxonomy): Eukaryota > Fungi > Basidiomycota > Agaricomycetes > Boletales > Boletaceae > Boletus > Boletus reticulatus. Next base: position 45,623 of record JBBPSJ010000028.1, read on the forward strand.
ATAGTAGGAGTAAATAATCCTCCTACCCCTGAATTACAGAAAAGCGGTTCGCATATTCGATTGGCCAGGTAGACATACACTGAACATTGATGGCCATGCACCTCATACATGTATCTACAAGGTATCAGCAGCTCGGATCCCAGGGGGCCTCCTCTGGAATGCAGGATCAGATACAAAGTATACCCCTATATACTCTGAAGCGGCCACAACATTGCTCCATGCATCGGGGCAACTATCTAGAGACCTAGTATACATACTGTACACTATGCTACCAAGTTTGCGAAAGGCTGGCCTTGAGATTGAGAGTGGGGGAGCCCAAATGACATAGGAAATGCGTGAGAAATTGAGCTGAAGCCTAGGAGATTTACAAAAACATACCAGGAACACAACAATGTAGCACTTGGACTGTGCTATGAATTGAGGGGGATGTATCTTGAGTCATCTAAATCTATTTTAGCTACTGTGCCTAGCATTATGTGATGTCCAAATGCTCAAAAGCGAACATTGCATTCAAAGTTGCAAGTCCATTCAGTTGAGTACTCAGTCATTTCAAATGATTAATCAGAGATTTACTCAGGTATCACAGAATGGCAGGACTATGTATCAGGAACAGTAGCTAAAATAGATTTAGATGACTCAAGATACATCCCCCTCAATTCATAGCACAGTCCAAGTGCTACATTGTTGTGTTCCTGGTATGTTTTTGTAAATCTCCTAGGCTTCAGCTCAATTTCTCACGCATTTCCTATGTCATTTGGGCTCCCCCACTCTCAATCTCAAGGCCAGCCTTTCGCAAACTTGGTAGCATAGTGTACAGTATGTATACTAGGTCTCTAGATAGTTGCCCCGATGCATGGAGCAATGTTGTGGCCGCTTCAGAGTATATAGGGGTATACTTTGTATCTGATCCTGCATTCCAGAGGAGGCCCCCTGGGATCCGAGCTGCTGATACCTTGTAGATACATGTATGAGGTGCATGGCCATCAATGTTCAGTGTATGTCTACCTGGCCAATCGAATATGCGAACCGCTTTTCTGTAATTCAGGGGTAGGAGGATTATTTACTCCTACTATCACAGGGAGAGGTCCCTGCTGGACAAGCTACTAGGACGTACTTCCCATACACATACACTACCTGGGAATCTGTTTTACCAAGTCATATACCTAGCTAGTAAAAAATGCGAACGCTTTTTTGATTTTCTGTACATTTCCACATATCTATCTACCTACAATTTAATACTACAATTCAAGCGGCTAGAAACATTCAAAAATACTGTAGAACATGAGTGGAACCCACTATAACAATACCCGAGGCCAGGAAAGCGAGTGGTTGAGCAGAAATGGAGGGGAGGATATGTTGAACTTCAATGTCCCAAAATGGACATGTCGCGAGTGTGCCGGCGGTGCGCGCGAGTGCGCGGGAAGCGATAATGTAAGCGCCTAGAAGCGTCGCACTTGAAAGCGGCATGGCTGTGCTGAACTCACAGCTGTCGAGAAAATGATGCTTCTTATCGAAAGACGGCGGCAATGAGGGATTCGCAAACCAGATATTTGGGAAGTATCAGGCTGCATGACACCTGCATCAGGGATCCGCATGTCTTGCACAAGTAATGCAGACTTCTTATTACAATACACTATGCACCACACTAAAACTTGTTATAACAGTTGATTCCATGCATTAAAACTACGGGGTGGCCTCCACATTCACTGGTTCCCAGATACTCGACGAAAGTAGATGCACTGGCAACTGCGCCTCCCAGGAGGAAAAAAAAGTACATGTAAGAATTTTTCGCCCTTGTACGTCATGCAACGGTGTGCTTTCTTTGGCCCCGATCCCTTCCCGTGAATTACATGATCACATCTTAATGTTTCAGGACTTGTGAACCTTGCTAGTTTCTTCGATGAGCCGAAAAGCCAAGTGAGCGATTCCACATCTGGTAAAACTTATATCCAGGACTGAACATCTCGTCGACCTCGACCCCTGCAAGTCACTTCCGCGGACGATCCTCTTCACAGTAATGGCCAGAACGGGAGGCGATGCGAGTTCCGTTGTTTAATCTGGTGTCTCATTGCTCTGGATATAGACACGAGCCGTTTCTGCACCATGGACTAGAATATGGAATGTCCATGCATCATCGATTTGCATGCATCTACAACCCAGGACCAAATAATGCGGTGCAAGTTCCGCGTGCCTTATCATGACCAATCCCCTGTTCTATCATTGCCAGTGTCTAGAACAGGCGTACCATTCTCCTGTGGGTGTGAGCCCAAGATCCGGCTTGAATTTTCTCCCTTCTCCAGTGTGAGTGGACTACCATCGCCGCAACTCTTTGTCCCCTGACGAATCCCAATGACCTGATTCGCTGGATGCTAATGAATACGCATCGCTAAAATTCAAGCTATCCAAGACATTCAGATCGCTTACGGCGAACCCTGAGATGAGTCCTTGGCGTCCCTTGCTGTCAGATTGACTTTCCCGATGGCCCACCATGATACCCCCAGATATTTATTCACACGAGATCACAAGTATTTGCCATGTCTGCGGCAAAACGGTCGAGTCCCACATGGGATGCGATTTCTAAACTTAGCATGGTGCGTGAAACCGTGACTCCAGTGGTGCGGAGAAGAGGTAGGGTGAACTTTGCTACGCGCTCTTTTTTTGCGAGGCGGATGAAACGAAATTTACATTCTGCGTAAGTCCCATATGCGCTGTCGAATTCCTATTCATAAAATGAACATTGATTGGAAGAAGAGTGGAGTCTAAGGGCCACAACTTGGAAAAGTTTTCTGTGGTTTGAGTCCACTATTGACGCAGAATTGATATCTTACACGCTCGGAAACAGTTCAGTATTCCGTCGATGACGCTCGATCACAGCAAACAGGGAATGGGGGACCGATTTACTGTGACACCTAGGTGTTTCCTATGACCAATTCGAGCGCCAGCTCACCGTCCTTGCTCCCCCGCGGCCGTGTTGACAGGCTGCGGTCCAAGATAGGATGTCCTTATCTTGAGACCAGTCCCTGGCACGTCGAGGGCAAGCTCTCTTATTCTGGGGCTGCGGTCAACCATATGCCTTCGGACATTGTTGTAAACCGTCAATCAAACGCTTTCGCAAAGATCCTTGTAGGCGACAGCGGTAATAAGATAAGTCGGCATCCCAACCTCGACCGCGCTACGACTCATGGACTACTGTTAGGTTTCATGCGAGGGCTTATCATCACCATGTCGGCCTTCCGCTTTGCAAAAAGGAAACGGCTGCCGTAGATGAGCCAGGTACCATACCTCAGAGTCGGTCGTGGGCTCTTGTAGTCGCCCATCATAGCCATCCAGTGCTTAGCATCTTGGTCAATTCTCGCGAAGCTCGCAGATCTTGTTTGTGGACCGTGTGGGGCGTCAATTTGTCCCACAGGGAATATCCTTTCTTTCCGTGATGGTAATAAGAATGCTCGCATTCGAGAGATCAACACGGTAAACACCGACGGCGGACTGTCCTGAACCTTGTGTTCGTCTAAAAATGCAACAGACATTACCTTCCATTAGTAGCTTCGGATGAATGTCCTACACGGGCTTACGATCAAGAAATCCAAGATTCCCAAGCCCTGCCGCTGTACCTCTCCCACCAATGAATTCGAATGCTATGTGATTGACGTCAGGTACTGAGCCCGCAGGAAAGAGCCGGATCTCACACCGGCCAGCGCGCCAGATTTCTTGGTACGGGTTGTACAGGCTCGCTCTCCCTCGTTGGCAAGTCACATTTGGTACATTTGGGGTAATGTCGCACTAATATGGCTCGGGTGCACTTAGTTTTACGACCAGCCTGACGGGCCAGATCGAGGCCTGGAGCTAGCGCAAACAAGAAAACAGACTAGTGGCATGTTGCCAGAAATCAATGCATCGAGTCGCGACATCATGATGGCGAACAGGACGTGACATTACTACAAGTTCTACCTCGACTTCGTGGGTAGCACCCCTGCCTCGAGAGGAACCCTAATAAACGCTCGCCTATACCGCTGAGAACTCGTGTCGCGTAGTTTAGAAGGTGGGCCAGGGATGGCGTGATTTGTCGTCCTGCTCATAGGCTGCAGTTATGTCCCACACCTATCAGCAAGTGAGCGTTTGAACTTGGGTTGTGGCCACTGTCATCCAGTGATGCTGATCAATGGCTCCATGGTAACTCGGCCGCCCCGCCCATTCTTGGGTATGGACCAAACAAGGGTGATGTAAATACTTATAGCTAACGATAAATCAAGTATTTTCTGGAATGTGCGGAACCGTCTGGACCACTGGCATCCCATTATAGACAAGAAATACAACACAGTCTCCGTACTTACAGGCCATCCTAATTTGGGGGGAATGTCATGGGAGTCCACGGTATTACAACTAATTCCTGGTCCGGATAGTAGTAGAAAAAAAAAACAGTGATACTACTGTACTACACAATTAATAAAGTAATACAGCCTTCGATAGATTGTCAATGGGCAGCTGTGTAAGGTAGCGAAACATCGAAAGTGATAAAATGTTCAACAGTTGCATGCCGAGCAACGGTCAAAGAAGTACCATAAGATCAAGGGTCCACAGAGCATAAGTCATTATTGTCATAGTACCACACGGAAGCTGTTCAAAACTCGCCTGTCCTCGGCGGACAACGGGCTATAGTTGCTCGGGGAAGGGTGACCTAAACGAACAAGTTGGGGTCCACGTGAATTTGAGGGGACGCCAGGATGTGCGTGTGGGTTAGTAAGGGAAGCTATACTTGGCAGAGCTGTGTTGTGGGGATAAGGCAGTGACGTGGCACCCTGTGCGGGTGGCGAGTAAGGGTGGCGAAGGGTGGGGGACAAGGGACTGGATGGAGAGGGGACAGAAGACATGGGCGATGAGGGGACTTCGTGTGACTTTGCATGTTGCGGGTAGTGAGCTACTAAATCTGGTTGGGCAGGAAAGTCGGCTATAGAGTAACCTTCCCGTGAGTCGGTCACGGAAAGTCGGTCACTCCGCGCTCCGTTTGCTTTGCTAGACGCAAGGATACCCTCCGGCACACGCAAGTTACGGAGGTAGTCATAGCTTTCGATGACAGGGAGCCGCAGGTAATCATCCGCCTGGGGGAGGAGTAGATGAGACGCGACGCCACGAACCAATGATCGCAAAAAATAAGCTAACCGTGAAATAGGCCACCACGTGCCATTTACGGGGATGACTTGATCCAGGAAGATGTACGAGGGCTGAATACGTCTGTTTCGTAAGCCCGTTTGGGCGATTCGGACGATCTTTTCGCCTATTGACTGAGGGTGCAGCTGCGAGTGGATCAGTCGCCCGCCGTGCTCTGTCCCCCGCTAGTAAGTATAGTCCTGATGTGTACTTCAAAAAGTACAGGTACCTGAGAGCTACCTTAGCATCTTTTTCCTCTTGTGTCGGCTCCATTTTTTCCTCGTAGAACAGATAGTCACCACGCATCCGACTTTGCGACCTGGTGATCGTTCCGCATGAGAAATTATGAAGAGAAAAGTATGATGGAAGAGTACGGACCATCTCCTCCCATCAGTCCAACGCAACAGACCCCCATCATTCTCCGCTTCCTCCCAGACAAAAACGTTCCCTGGAACTAGTTGTTCGCGCTCGTTGGCGGTCAGCCGACGTCTGATCAGCGGGAGCATATTGAGCCTAACGGCTTGCAAGACAATATGAGCATCTTTTGCATCACGAAGGTCTAGTGCCACAAGGAATGAGAGAGGTTCGGTCATAGATATAGTGCCTACATACATAGAGCAGGATGAGTAGGGGGTCCGGTGTGAATGACAGTGGAGGACATATTGACCAGGGATAAGGTGCGATATCACGTCTCTTCACTTCGGTCGCGCTTTATATGTACTGAAGAATTGCGGGGCGTGTGACTGTTCGACATGAACAATCAGGTAATGTAACAAGTAGGCTCAAAATTCCTGGAGAGGCATCGGCGATCTCCTTGTTTAGGACGGAGTGAAAACAAGGACCGGAAGAACTGTCACCATGTCTGCAGTTTCCAGTCGCCCTTGATCTAGAGAAATGAAGAGGATCTTGCTAACACGGATAAAAGAAACGTGACATGAGACAAACCTTATTGGGTCGATGACCCCGTACCCAGGTACCAGCTGCGACTGATTCTAAGTAACAGCTGGCCATGTGTTCGCGGGAACTCTCGTAAATGGCTAGGCCATGGATAGCCGAACAGGCAGAGAAGGATAATTCAGTAGACCTTTCTCACACTGCATGTTAGAGCAAGGCTCTCAAACATAACTTGGGATGATTGTTTACCCTGTATGGTGAGTAGGTTCCCAGAAGGCTTATCTACGCGCCACCTGTTGATTAGCTTTGAAATGAGTGTCGGTATTTGAAGCACATTCACTGCGCCCGTCCATCCGCAGGTCTCTCCCGCAGATAGTTGATACCAAAATTTTGGCTCTATATGACTGCTTTTCGTTTGCACAACTCACCTTTCGATGTGCCACCATCAAGACCGTCTAACTGGACGATTCAAGACAAAGAGCAATCTCTGTTTTGACGACATCGTTCCTCGTGTCAAAAAGTCCGGCTCCGACCATCATGATCCTGGCTCGGCGGAGCTAGCTGCTTACTGTGAATGCGGTCTGTTTCATGTTCCTTTTCCGAGCGGTAGTCGGCCTGGTTTGGTGTCATCTGGCTAACCTACTAGATTAGCAAACTAACCCTTGTCTTGTCATTCGTGGGGGTGTCCAGATTTGTTCAGTTGGGAACCTTGCTGAAGAATTCTATCTAGAGGCCCAGACGAGGCTTAGCTTGGTGGTTAGTAGGGACAATGTGAGGCAGAGGGAGTCCTTCCCAACCACCGTGACGCACGTGTCTTACTGGTCTTGCTGCGCACCAAGATTGACGTTGCGATAGTGCTCCTTTTCAGGAATGGCCTGACATGAACACCAGTAGGAGATAGCGCTCTTTGTGCGGGGTTGACCGTGACTGCCAGTGACCCTCGCGACGCGACTCACGTGGCGTTGGTCACAATCTGGAACTTCACAACCTAATCGACAGCGAAACCCATCTACAAACAATGAGTCTGGGTGTGGATCTACTGCACATCGAGACCCCACTGCATACTAATCAAACACGACAGGCCCAAACCACGATGGAGGCTTGTCCATCACACCTGAGATGATGAAGATTCTCAATAAGCCCGGGTTCATCAGTACTGACATGGGCGGCGAGAGGCTGCGTGGCATGTTCCAGACGCGTAAGTCTTCTTTTTCCCGCGTCGTGTCACCTATAACCTCCATTCGAACCTGGAACAAATGGGATTGATCCGGCGTCAACCCTCCGTCTCTCGCCGCCACGTGCTTTCAAACACTCAACGACTCCCTTTGTTTCCAATCTAGAATATGCCGAATTCAACTACAACAAGCTGTCTCCTTTTGCACTCGCGTGCATGTTCGGGGAACACGACCTTGTCAAACAGGTCTGTCCATTTCCCTGTGTCACGAGCATACATGCTAAAAAGCATCGCCGGAATGACTCCCGCGTTTCCTTGCTAGGCTGTCGAATCGGGTACAGCGCCGGATTTGAGCACCACTCAAACCCCCTTTCTATTTGGATTTGTCTCGTTTGCCGTCCTCGGTGCGTTGCGGCTTGAGCCATGCGTGCCAGGCACGCCCATGAGACACCACGATGTCATCAGCTATCTCATCGACGCTGGCGCATCGCCCGAAATCCCTGATATCTCTGGTAACACGGCACTGCACCACGCATGTACGCCTCCAAGAGGACGCGCCGAGATTGCGAAGTGGCTCTTGGAAAAGGGTGCCAACGTGAATGCACAGAATCGATTCGGGGAGATACCTCTCTTCTTCTCATTACAGGGGGGCGCTGCACCGATCGTCGACGTCCTCATGGAACATGGCGCAGACTTGGACGTTGCGGACGCCAACGGCGATTCCCCCAGAAAAATGTGCATCATCTATGGGCCGGAGGTGACAGCCGTCGTTCAGCGATGGGAGCGAAAACGTAAAGGCGAGGCGGCGCCTTGGGAAGAGAAGCGATGCGAGAATTGCAAGACCAAGGGGAGCGGGCTGAAGCAGTGCGCGAGGTGTCACGTCGTTCGGTATTGTTCGACCGAGTGCCAGCGTGAGTGATTTTCACTTTTTCCCGAGGGGTGCGTTCCGTTCACGTGTGGCGGATGGCAGGCGCACATTGGAAGACGCACAAGCCAGCCTGTAACCCGTTTTGTGCGGCGACTACCGTCACTCTCAAGCCAACCTATGGTGGCCCGCTGGAGTCCAGCACGGTCTCCAAAGCGGATCTCACACGCCAGATGCTTGGTATTGCAGCCCCTACCACCAATCTGGTCAGACCAGGTCTCACCAAGAACGAGGCTGAGAACAAGAGCATGGTGATCAAGATCCAGATACCTATCGACTCCTTCCCCAATAGCCCCACCCAGTCTGCCCTCGGAGGGCTGTTTATCTATAACAAGAAGCGAGACTTTGTTTGCACGGTCACAAGAGCATCCAACCCCGCTGGGTATGACGCCATCGTGCAGATTGTCCGGTCCCGTGGAGTCGGCGGAGCAAAGGCATATTTCGCAGCCGAGTTGAAGAACCCGAACGAGTTGGTCGTCAAAATCTCCGAGGTGTTGGCTGAACAACCATTCTGAAAGTGTTTGCAGCCTGAAAAACGTGCGGCAGTCAATATACGTGTAGTTTATTATCATTTCGTGCTAAGTAACTCGATGCGCTGGAATGAGAAAACAAGAGACAGATTCAGATATATGCCACGGGGTCATTCACCTCGTTCAGCCCTCGCAGCCGCTTCAAGCTTCTGCTGGGTTTCTGCCATCTCCTCCTCCCATGCCTTCCACGCAGCAGGATCCTGCACCCAAAGAGCGTGGCAATCATGGCACCGTATGTAATATGCCGTCGCTTGGGCACCAAATCCCAGTAATGTGCTGCGGACGCACGCATGAGTAACATTCAGGTACACAAGGATGGTCACACGTACAACTCGGGCAGGACATCACCAACGGCATCGATATCGCCTTGTGGCAAGCAATCCTCGCAAAATGCCTGAGGACATGTCTGACATCTATTTAAGGATCAAGTCACCGAGTCAGGCCCGAGATAACCGAGGAAAGTTTCGGGTCATACCGGAAGAGCATCCCACCCGACTGCGCAGTGTTCCGGTAGCATTCGGCGCAATTGTGCTGACTACACGGAATCGATGGGAGTCTCTTCAGCTGCGCCGGCGTGATGCCGTGACACTCGGGATGGAACACTGGAATTGTGGGAACGGAGATCGGCATAAACATGTCATGGCGTGGGTGCGGGAATAAGACGACTGAAAAAATAATTACCTCGGGGACATTGGCTGCACACGACCACTTCACCACCGTCTCTGCAATAAATGCACCAATCCTCTGAATCGTATTTGGCTCTCGACCGCTTTTTGGGAGGACTCTTGGCCTCGTTTGTGGGCTGAAAATGCTCGTTTAGGGACAGTCCTTCCATGGAAACCAAAAAAAGGTTCTGTTTTTGGGATGGCTCACCTCGTCGCATGCCATGTAATCCGCCACGACATGTATTCCGTCAACCACAACGAGGCGAGCGGTCCGTGCACGTTTCTGTAGTTCTTTCCATTCCTGGGCAATCTGTTGGTTGTTTTGTAATCGGTTGACCACTTGGCCTTCAAACAGTCGGCTTTGAACCTGGGCAACACCGCTGAGCAACTGGTGTTCCTCCTCCTCGGCGTCTTGAAGAAGCTTTTTAGTTTCTTCTGCTTTGACTGCGGATTCGTCTGTCCCAAGATCCTTTTTCATCCGTGCATCTCTTACACCTTCCCGTCCCCTCGACTCCTCCAAAATCGCGTCAATTGGCTCATTCAAAAATCGCCCAAAGTCCATGCCGGTTTCTTCACGCGAAATGGCACTGCTACCTTTCCGCAAGATGTCCATGAGCTCGGCCTTTTTAAGTTGCTGGACGTTTTCTTCAGATTCCTTGCTGTCGGGAGAAAGGCTGGTAGAATTCGAGGACATGACTTTGAGTGAAAGGAACAATTTGCGGCGGATTCGGTCGAGCATCTGATCCTCGACGCTGCCTCGACAGATCAGTCGATATACCTTGCAAATTGATAAACCCAAAGGTTGAAGAATAGGAAGAACACGGGCTCACCTTGACGACCTTTGTCTGTCCAATACGATGCGCTCGTGCGATGGCCTGCAGGTCATTTTGTGGATTCCAGTCGGAGTCGCACATGATGACCGTGGATGCCCTTGTAAGATTGATACCTAGGGGCGGATTAGCTTTAACCTGCAAGATACGAGATCAATTTCAACCAACCGAGACCACCAGCCTTTGTAGACACCAAAAAGACCTTGTAGGCTACGTGTGATGGTGTTGAACAATGGAAACACGAGTGGAAGACACCCCTTACGCGATTTCTCTTGTTGGAACTGAGGACAGGGGTGAGCGCGTATATATTGCTGTATCATTAATACGCACCAGTTTGATGTCCAGGGTACGTCGCGGGCGCGTAGTGGCCCCATCGAGTCGTGCGTAGGGTATACTACGAAGTTCCATGAAATCTTCTAGTAAATCAAGCATGCTATATCAAGGATCGTCAGTAGTTCTACATTGAGCGTCGTCTGAACCTACTTCGTCCATTGCTATCCCAACAAGTGGATCAGATGAGCGTATTAAGGGCCTACAAGGTCAAAACCTACAGAGAAGATAAGAGCACGCTCGCCCTTTGGGAGAATGTCAGAAAGAATCTTGTCAATGACAATCAGCTTCGAGGAGGAAGCAACAATGTGTTCTCCGATGACATACGGCGACGGCGCCGCGCCGTCAAGCATGTATGGGCTACACGTATTTGAGGGGCGAAGCTCAACAGACATGAAAGCAAAGCATACTGGTCACAGACTTTACGCAGCTGCATCAACAGATTCATCAGTCTCTTCCAACCTACGAGAATAACATCAGTAACCTGGGTCCCTTAAAATTCGTTGTTGCCTTACGATTAGCCTCCCCACTAGCCGTTCGCTTTATCTGGGTTGCGATTTGTTCCCTCACCTGCCTTCGCCCATCGTCCTCTGGTCCATCTTCCAGCTTACTAGTGAATATCTCCTGCAGGTCTAATGTATCCATTCGAGTTAATAATCGATACGTCCAGAACCTCTGTGCCTCTGTCATTGGTATAAACACTGTCAGCTCTTCGCGTGGCGGAACGCTAATCTCGACAGAATCTTTCGTCCGACGCATCATGATCACTTTCAGAAGCTCTTGAGAAGCTTTGAGGATGGGAATAGAGTAGGTCCCTTTAGCAAGGTTGAAAGATTCACGGAATATGCGCTCTGAGGCAGGCGTAAAAACAGCTGGATATAGCCAGTGCAAAAGACTCCAAAGCTCGACGAGATTATTTTGTATGGGTGTACCCGTCAAGACTGGACAATGCTACGAGTCAGTAAAGCTGGCGAACGCGACGCCCGGATGAAAGGAACGAACTCAAACGGTATAGGGAGCCCAGTCCCTGGATCTTGCTCGATACCTGAGTCTCCGAATTCTTGATTCTATGACCCTCGTCGAGGACACAGTAAAACCATCGTCTAGCTTTAAACCAACTATTATCTGAAACGTATGCATCATACGTTGTGATACAGAGGTCAAACTTGATTTCTTCATTGCGGATGGCCGTCTTCAGGCGCTCCCGTTCGGGTTGGGTCCCGTGAAACCGCAGAACGTTGAAGCAAGGCAACCAACGGGCGGCCTCCTGCAAAATATATTATTAGCATTCTACGGGAAAACAAGCAGGGGGAGAACATTTTGCCAAGAAGATAAGACGGAGAGAGGACATATAATGAGATGGGGATCTCGGGGACCTGTGAAAAAGGATGATACGTGTACTAAGCATACTAATCATAGCGACGGTACGGACCTTTTGACCGCTCCTTGATGTAAGCGAACAAGGATAGGGTCTAGAGAACGATTAAAATATAAACTACGCTGGCAGAACTCTCTCCAAACCTGCAGCGTCTTCCCGAGACCCATTTCTGTGAAACACAGTCAAACTGATATTATGAAGCAAGTACACACACGACGCACCATCTCCGAGAATGCAGTTCATCCCTTTAGTACCACCGTTAAGAGCCAAATCCCAGCGTAAGTACCAACACTCACCATTATTATACATGTACACTAGAAAAGCCAAGCCTTGCAGCTTGACACGATTTACACGTCAGTCACCAAAGCAAATTGCCATAATTCACGCAGTCACACCTGATAATCCTTCATTTTACCCCCTTGAATCAAGGCTGGTTGTTCCGTCAACGCGTGGATCGGTACATAGGTCACCTTCTCCCCAAGCTCGGCCACCTCTTTGCGGAGCACGGCGAAGAAGTTGGTGGAGGGCAAAAGCGATTGAAAAAGATCTTGATGACGAAACAGCCAGCGTCGCCTCGCAGCGTCCACTAGGACACGCTTGGCGTTGATCACGATCGTGAGCTGGCGGGCCGAACCGAGACATGTCATCAGTGGCACGCGCACAAGGGAGGTACGACCTCACCGCTTTTTTGTCCTCCACTTTCAGCTTCTTTTGAGTGCCGGATTGAGGTCCATCCCTCTCTGAGAGCGAGCGAGATCGCGAACGCTTTCCCTTGCGTGCGGGTATGATAAGGGTATTGAGCTTGAGCTTGTGCGAGGTGCGGTCTGGTGGAGTCACGTCTCCGACGACGGTCGTACTCCGCGTTGAGCTCGACGCGCCGATGACATCGAGTTCGTCGATGTCCGACTCCTCTTCAAATGGGAACGCGACGGTGCTCGCCATCGTCGTGGTCGTGTGGGGAGAAATACATCTGAACAGACAGCCGCGTTTCCGTCTTTGATCAGTTTAGGGCAAGCTAACACGCGTTTTTGGTGGCTGTGTACAGTAGTAGCTATTGGTACCACTGTTCCCTTAGCTTCCTCCTCCGCACCATCGGCTTCGTTACTGCAATCGCCACAGCCAGTCCAACCACAGTCAGCACTAGCTGCATCTTGTTGAAGTTTTCAGAGAGCACATCAAACGTGCCCGACGTCGCAACGCGCGTAAGGAACAAGTCTGTGCCCACCGCGAGCACCAGAGAAGTCGATTCGAGCAGTGATGACGCAGTAATTATTTGACGCGCGTCAGCCACCTGCGAGGACGTCAATTTATCGGTTGAGTGAGATACATATAGAACGCAGACGAACCTCGTAGTAGTGGGACAACACGAGCCGCCCGTCATCGGGCAACACTGGGTCATACTGAACGAGCATTTCCTCCGCTTCCTCGTTCGTTGGCTTTCGCTTTGGTCTGCGTGGGTTCAACAAACGACGTGGAATAGAATGGACGGCATTTTTCCGACTGGATACTACGCAAGCCAAGACATCAGGATTGCCTTGGAGAGGAGTGTCATTTAACCATGACCCACTTATTATATCCTTTGTCGACACTCCGAATTTAGTTGTCGTCGTTGCAATAGCAGTAACGCCATGCGGCACCGCGAACGCTTGTTCATACACTGAGAACTCGGCGGTCTTGCTTGAGTACGAGGTGATGTCCGAACTGTCGACAGCCACACACTCGTCAATGATCCCTATAAGATATGTGCGCGTCAACTGTGACGAACCTTGAAGTCTTCTCATCTGGCCCATTCCCTTCATACATCTCGACCGAAACAATACGGTATCCCTTCGCACCGCCAGCCTCAGCGTCGTCGTCGTAATATGAGTACACCAACCAGTTTTCGTCCAGGACAGCTTGAATGTCACATTTTTCATTGACGACAGGAAGCGAGACGTGATACAATACGGTGCCTTTGACGGTGTCGACCACGTACAGACCACAGGTGCCTGAACGGGGTGAGGAAGCGCGCGGAGCAGAGATCACCACGCTCAGGTGAGGGTTGAGATACTTGTACAACGTACTCCTGTCCCCCTTCACCCTGCCTACACTTGCAACCTCACGGCCCTTGTTGGCGCTCTTGATAATTGCGACCACTTCTTCATCCTCACCAAAGGACACACCCCATGTAGGGAAGGCAACATGGAAGAAAGAGAGCTCATCATTCAGGCCGAGCTGGTGTCCAAGGACTTGGGTACCGGCTCGCAGTGCGAAGTAGAGTTGCGGGGCCAAAGTAGTGAGAGATGCACGTGTAGCAGGAGTGTCAGGGTAAAGTTGGACCTAGTCAGTGTAGTTAGAGAAGGGGCTCCACGACAGACATGATGACCGAGATCGGGCTGACCTGCAAGAACTCGTCCAACATCCCAATGGTGTCCTTTCCATCTGGCAGAAGGAACACGTCTATCACTGGCCCAGCGATCGCATCCACACCTTCCAAAGGGCTAACCCATCTACTAAAGGCATCTTTAACGTTGACGCGGGGATTTTCGGTTACACTGTCTGTAGTCTTGATATCCTCTCCCGTCAAAGGGTCGAAGTGGAAAATAACAGTATCCACCAATGACTATCCAACTCCAAATCAATACAACAGGTAGAGTGCAACCGAAAAGATACGTACGTTATCAGCAATCCTCTGCGTTACCAACGCGATCCCTTCTTGGCCTTCAAGTACTCTATTCCCTCTGTCTGTCTGAGTTTTGCGTACCATGAAGGCCTTCGCAGGTGCGATCCTTCCGCCGACCTTTCTTGCCCACCCAAGTCCGAGAATGCGACTCCATACGATCGCACCCGTCGAGGTATCCAATGCAAAGAGTTTCCCATGCGCCGTCGAAACGATAAGCAGCTGACGGAAAGAAAAAGGATCACGAACGAGCGTTTCGGGCGAGGCAGGCGAGCGGTTAGGGAACAGGTGGGGTAACGTCGACGTGGAGGGGGCAGAGCGGGCTAGGGAGATGGGAGAAGACGGCGTTGCATACGAGCCGGTCACAAAACGCGTGACAAAATGGATGATGTAGTGAGGCAAGTTCTGGCGACAAAAGCATCAAAGGTGACGGTGACGTGGGTTGACGTGGAGTATAATCGCACCTTGGTATCCCCAATTTGTCTTGCAATTTTTCTCCAAAAGCTTTCGCTCTTACCCCCAACGCCTACGCCTAGCACCTCTTCTCTTGTGGGCGGAAGCTCGACAATGGTAACCGTTTGCACGGTTGCAAGAGATTCTTCGCGTACCCACTGAAGTACATTGCGATCCCAGAGTTGGAGAGATCCTGTTGAGGTGATAAGGAGAAGCTTATGGGGGGTCTCGTTCACTGGAGAAAGGTGGGAAGGTGAGAATGCAACCTACATGAATATGAGAATCGGCGCCAAGCATGAGGATGAACCATCAAAATACATACGTGTCTGATGGTCCCATGTTCATTGGTCTCAAAGGGAAATGCGAATCCCGTCACTTGACCTGTACCCTGCTGCAGATTTGCCTCGAAGGTTTGATGGATTACTTGCTATAATTGATCCGCAAATTTGGAATGTCTTTCTGATCAAAAATCGAACACAACTCACATTGTGGACATTAGACCAAACAATCTTGCCTATACAGGGATTTCCGTCTCCGTTCAGCGCACCGACAAAGTGCGACCCCGAGGTGGACGCGGATGGTATCTGTATGCGTGCCACTAAGTACACAATCGTACAAATCCCCCTTCCAACACTTATCGAAACGATACGACTCACCACATCACCAAAGTCCCATACCACACTCACTGGTGATCCGCCGGTTTCGTAGCCCAAAACTTCCGCAGTACCATTGTCCCGGAAAGCCATGAACAACCCATTGTCTGAAAGACCGATATCTTGGATGCGCTTGTACGGTGTATCGGGAATAGTCAGAACTTTGCCTTCGAGAGGTGGTGAGAGTGGAGCCGAGAAGAGAGACAAAGCGGCGTTCGATGCAATCGATGACGGAGAAAGCCAAACCAGAGAGGGTCCAAACGCATCAGTGTTCACATCAGAAGGTGTCCTCGTAGTCGATGAAGACCCAACCCGAGAAGGGCCCAATAAAAGGAAATCAGTCAGCGTATTCGCTATGCTGGCTGGTATGTTTACGCTAGCAATGACTTCGCCCGTAGTGAGATTGAGCGTCGTGACATGTAGCGTGTACGATTTGACGGACTTCGCGAAACCTGCCACGTAGAGCGTAGACGTCTGAGTATCAGGATATATATGAGTGTACATCACGAGGGAACTAGGCAAGTCGATGTCAGGACAAGATCCCATAGAAGTTTTTCACTCACCCTTGGTCCTCGGATCTCCATTCCCATGCAGTTTCTCCTGTACTGGAATGGATGCATTGGACGGTATATCCGTTTGTAAGAACGATGGACTGATCTCCACCCTCAGCACGGATTAGTGTCAACGCAAGACCAAGAGTGGGTGGTTCGTATATTTTTCCTTCCACAGGGTTGTGCAGTCGCTTTTCATGGATGAGGTGGCCTGTTGATGCGTCGTAGACGCGCAGAGTGGATCCTGCAGGTCCAGAGAGTGCATACAGACCTAAAGTGACATCAGCAAAAGCGCATGAACGACGTGAACAGAGACACACTGTCATCGTGCACTTTGAACCCCATGATGGCGTCTTGAGTGTCGTGTATGCTTCTCCATACTGTAAGAAATAAAGTCACGTCGCTGACACGGAGAACGAAACCAGGCGGACCTATGCTGCCATCAGTAGCGTTGAGGGCCGCCAGCACGTTGTTGCCGGTAGCGGTGAATATGGTGTCTTCGTGGAATACGGGCTTGGTGAGGTGTGAGGCATACATGGGGACACCGACGAGCTTCGTGTGCCAGTCGACGATGCCAGCTTCGGATTCATGGATGGCCCGTGCGGTGAAGGTAAATATAAACAGTGAAAGCAGACATCGTAGCAGCTGCATGACGGGTGTCGCTGGCAGCGAGCGCGTCGTGTTTGGTGACAAGTACAGTCGCGATTTCCCACAGAATGCCCGAGCCGACGACCACGTTGCTCGCCACCACCATGACACACGACCCCGACAAATGGATAGAGCAGCTTATGAACTGCCAACATCTCCCAGAGGCGGATATGAAAGTCCTCTGCGACACCGTCCGATGCATCCTCATGGAAGAGTCCAATATCCAGCCCGTCTCTTCTCCGGTCACGATATGTGGTGACATCCATGGCCAGTTCTGGGATCTCCTCGAGTTGCTCAGAAAAGGTGGAAAGGTCCCTGAGACGAGCTACATCTTTATGGCACGTTGGTGTTGCTTTCGATGAAGAGGTCCATGCTCAATGGCCATCTTTCTCCACATCGGTCGTTTATGGTGACAGGGCGATTTTGTGGATCGTGGTCACTACAGTCTTGAGACAGTATCCCTCTTATTAGCCTTCAAAGCAAGGTAGGGGACTCGTTGCGGTCCCCGCTCCCCTCTCATTCTCTTCCAGATACCCAGATAAAGTCACCCTTCTCCGTGGAAACCACGAGAGCCGGCAGATAACACAAGTTTACGGATTTTACGGTCCGTATGTTCATCTCGCTCCAGGATAACCACAAACTCATCTCAGGCTGTCGCAGACGAATGCCAACAAAAGTACGGTAGTGCTGCCGTTTGGAAAGCTTGTTGTAATGTTTTTGACTATCTAAATCTTGCTGCGGTAAGTGACTCTTCCACCACTTCCCACCTATAGTTTGACGAACGCGTCTACTCTGCATGGACCTACCCGAGTAGATAATCGACGGAGAGACACTGTGTGTACATGGCGGACTCTCACCTGATATACGCACACTTGATCAAATACGAGTATTGTCGCGCGCCCAAGAAATTCCGCACGAAGGCGCCTTCTGCGGTTCGTTCCATCTCCCGTCTATGCCACTCTCACTGTATCCCTCATACCCCTCACCGTAGATCTCATGTGGTCAGACCCAGAAGATATCGATACATGGGCTGTTAGTCCGCGTGGCGCTGGTTGGCTGTTTGGAGGAAGTGTCACCCGTGAGGTATGTGAATCACCTCTCGCCGACAATTCGCCTCCACGCTCACTTCTGACTGCAATAGTTTAACCACACAAATGACCTGACCCTCATAGCACGCGCCCACCAACTCGTTCAAGAAGGCTACAAATATATGTTTGATGAGTCGCTCGTTACAGTATGGAGTGCACCTAATTACTGTTATCGATGTGGAAATATGGCCAGCATTTTAACGATCAGAGGGAGAGGAAACGACGATGGTGGTTTAAGCAATGCCGAGGATGGGAGCGAGGCCGTGGACGGCGGTGAGGTCGGTAGATTTTTCACGGTCTTCGGTGCTGCGGAGGAGAACGAGCGGGACAAGGGTATGCAGACGAGGAAATTAGTGAGTGATTGTACAGTTGCTTTTTACTTCTCCTTGTACTGCATTCCGTTCGCTTCCCTGCTGATCTGGTTTACATGCATTCTGGTTTCCAGGGTACCATGCAATACTTTGTATAATCGATGTATGAACACTATCACTATGATTAACTGGAACGTCGAAAGGCACTACGAGATCACCTCGGGAATCTCACAGCATGTTACAAAGTTACTACAATGCGAAGAACATCAAACAAGGCTACTTGATGGCGAATCAACAGATGTGCGCTTCCGGGTTGTGATGGTTGTTGCCTTGGCGTCGAATGGTATTCGGCTGTGGTTGTTGACATTCGTCCCACAGACCCGGCCTCATTCATCTGCAAGAGCGATCGAGCGACCGTGAGCACCTGTAGGAATTCGAATTGACCCACTCATACAGACGGGTTGCCACCCTCGATGAAGATTTTAGGCTACGGTCGAACGTATCTGGCAAGTGTCCAGATGCCAGGCACTTACTGGGTGGTAGAAGTGCCACGAATTTGAACAGGTAAGATCTGTGCTTAGCCCTACCTACACCTTTTCTCACAATCAACCATCAGTCATTCCAAACTTCGGATGTACAACATTTCTGGGTGTGTCAAACATTACTTAGGTTACCTTCCAGGCTGCCCATGTCCCCAACATCACTGTGTAACCAAAATTCTGCATATCAAATGTGAGTTTACAACCCTAATCTCAATTGATGTCCCATACATCCCATGACCAGGGTCAACCAATCCTCATATTGTGTATCTGTATTCTGTTGGTATGTGGTATACCTATCCCCAACACAAACTGAATGGGTTTAACAATAAAGTGTATCCAAAGAATAACATGATTGCATGAATATAGCACAAAATTCATCTCCAGCAAGATGCCCAAGACTCCCCATGCAAGTAATTACTAAAGTCAAGCTTGTAAGTCTTATTTGAAGACAGGACCAAGGTATGAAAGGGAAGAGAAAAGGAACTCCTGGCCCAGGATGGAATCCAGCAAAGGGAAGCACCATCAGAAACCTCAACCCACCCACTCTCTTGGTAACATATTTCACCAACAGAGTCAAGAGCCTCTAATTCCCATACCTTGATGGAGCAGTCCTCGGATCCAGAAAGGATGTGCCTGCCATCAGGAGAATAGGTAACTGAGGTAACTGGACCTATGTGTCCCTTGAATGGACCTGCTATACATTGACCAGTGTTTGCATTCCAAATCCTGATAGTCTTGTCTTCTGAGCCAGAAATGATGTGGTTGCCATCAGGTGAGTAGGCAACAGACAAGACCTTATCTGTATGCCCCTCAAAAGGACCTGCTGTACACTCTCCAGTTATTGGGTTCCAAATCCTGATTGTCTTGTCCCAAGAGCCAGAGATGATATGGCTGCCATCAGGTGAATAGGCAACAGAGTGGACTGCATCTGTATGCTCCTCAAATGGACCTGCCACACATTTTCCTGTAGTTGGATCCCAAACTCTAATGGTTTTATCACTGGAACCAGAGACAATATGACTCCCATCAGGTGAGTAGCCAACAGAGTAGACCCAGCCAGTATGCCCATCTAGTGACTCTGGTGCACATTGGCCAGTATGTGCATCCCAAATCCTGATGGTGTGGTCCATAGAGCCTGAGGCAATATAATTGCCATCAGGTGAACAGGCAATAGAACAAACATCATCAGTGTGCCTCTCAAATTCAACTGTGATGCCTCTTCTACCCTCCTCGGTGATTGTATCCCAGATCCCAATGGTAGTGCCCAAGCTGAAGATGATGTGCCTGCCACTGGGTGAAAAGGTGACACTGGAGACTAGGCCTGGAGTTCTTTGAAATGGGGTTTGAATATGTTGACCTGTCTTTGCATTCCAAGCCTTCACACTCCCATCATGAGAGCCAGAGACAATGTTGTTGCCATCAGGTGAGTAGGCAACAGAGGTGACCTTCCTGGTGTGCCCTTGAGAGATGTGTTCCACATGATGCCTGGTGTTCAGGTTCCAAACTTTGATAGTAGTGTCCCAAGAGCCAGAGACAAGACAGCTGCCATCAGGAGAATAGATGACTGAGGTGACTGAAAGAGTGTGTCCCTCAAATGTTGTCAAAGTTTGGCCAGTTTTTGTATCCCAGATTTTGATGGTGTTGTCTGCAGAGGCAGAGGCAATATGGTTGCCATCAGGTGAATAGGCAACAGAGTAGACCCGATTAGTGTGTCCCTCAAATGGACCTGCCACACGAACTCCAGTAGATGGATCCCAAACATCAATGGTTTGGTCTCTGGAACCACAGGCAACATGACAGCCATCAGGTGAATAGGCAACAGAGTAAACTGCCAGATAGCAGCCAAATGGGCCTTTCATGCATTCCCCTGTGGTGACATTCCAAACCCTGATGGTACCATCATCAGAACCAGAGACAAAGTGACTGCCATCAGGGGAGAAGGCAAGAGATCTGACTGTGTCAGTGTGCCCCTTGAGTGGACCTGCCAAATGTAGTCCAGTATCTGCATCCCAGATTCTGATCATGTTGTTCATAGATCCAGCAACAATGTAGTTGCCACTAGGTGAATAGGCAACACACATGGTTCTATGACAATGTCCCTGGAATGGACCTAGAATATGTTGTCCTGTATTTGCATCCCAGACCTTAATGTTATCTGAACCAGAGACAACACAGCTCCCATCAGGGGAGTAGGCAACTGAGTCAACACGTATTGTGTTTATCTCAGGGAAAGTTGCCACACATTGCCCAGTGATTGGATCCCATACTCTGATGGTCTTGTCTGCTGAGCCAGAGACAATATGGGCACCATCAGGTGAATAGGCAATGGAAGTGACATCATTTGTATGCCCCTGCAAAGTATGCATCTCTACTGGCCAGCTGGCTAAATGACCTGAGATTACTGAGAGATGGTTTTGGAGGTGGTTGGCCCATAGCTGGCAGAGAGGAGAGCTGGAAGGGGTCTGTGGCATGGCTGATAAATAAAGGTGGGGTGCAGATTCTCTGATGACGGGAGCAAATATCTGGATGAATTGGGATGCCTCTGTTGCAAAAGTGGCAATTTCACAGTCCTGTCATCAACATGGTCAATATTCACCTCTCATCATGGTTTTTGGCTTTACCTTGGCCCATTGTCTCAGAATAGTACAAGTGGTTAGGGCAGACAGGGTATATGATGTGGGGTGGAAGAGGGAGAGAAGGCTGAGGGCTTCAAGCCAGAAGGGGAAAAATGTCTTGAAGAAAGAAGTGATCTCGTCCAACAACTCTGGAGTGGACTTCGTATGTTGCATGTGGTCCATCCAATACTGACATGAGTAAGTGAGGTAGGGGGGGATGGCCTTGGTCACCCGATCCGCGAGGTGAGGGACAGCATTGTTTCGCAGTCGAGAATCCTCGAGGTCACAGATATTGAACTTGAGCATCTTCCGCATACATCCAAGAGATGCATGACCAAGCGAGAGTGAATGACGGGGTAGGATATTGACACGAAATGCAGAGCTGCGAAGATCATCCAGTAAAAAGTCACGAAACGAAGTATGGAGTGGGCGGATGAGTTTCGTTTCATCGTAAGTCCCATCCAGTAATGATCCTAAAGGTTTGATGATATCTCGGATGTTCGGGTCACCATTGAAGAGAGCGGCAAGCGAGGTAAGGGACAATGGCTCCTTGAGTGCGAGGACAAGGGCCATCACATCTCGAAACTTGTCCTGGACGTTATCCAAGGTAAAAAGCTGGCCCAATATGGTCCGGTATAGATCGTCTAGAGGGTGGAGCCCGACGTTCTTTCTTTGTATGAGTACCTCGAGCCGTTCGCGCATGTTAAGTCCGATGGCACCATCTCCTTCAATAAACCTGCATGCGGTGGACGCCCACTGGAAGAGATGCTGGGAGTGGCGGACAAGCAGTCGACACCACACCTGGTTCGGCCAGGCAGATTCAAGTTCGGTGTATCGATGTAAGGAGTGACGTATAAACTTCCTAATATCCTCGTCAACGACTTCCTCGGCGACGTCGCCCAGTTGCTTATGGACGATTTGGGGACTAGACGCGAGCTCATCGAGAATGTCTCTCTCCGGACGAGCAGTGATAAGGAAACGAAGGTTCTTAGGGAAGTTATTTTCGGCAACTGTCTCAGTGAAGGCACGCAGAAGGCCGCGGCGATTGGCTTGGTCCCCGCTCTCGTCGAGGGCATCCACTACAATGATGAGCGGTCCAACAGTGTCGAGATGCTTGCTGGGCTCGATGATGAGTCGCCTGACTTGCTCCGAGAGCGACATTGACGTGCGAAGCGACCGGTTATTTTTAACAACCTGACAAAGCTCAGCCTTGTATTGAGGATCGTGGTCGGAGAGATCAAGGGCGATGGTACTGAAAAAGTTTGTGGGGTTGCGTCTTGTGATATCGCTACGGAGGAAGCAGTACGACGAGCCCAACCTCTGTTGCCCGTCGTACAGTCGAGCAATAGAGTGCGCAACCGCTGATTTGCCCGATCCGGCGACGCCAGTGAGCAGACATACTTGCGGAGCATCCTCGCCAGGATTGTTGAGAACGTTGCAAATATCATGGATAATGGCCTCGCGAGTCCCTGGCAAGCACCCTTTCTCTTCCACGTATCTGGCGCCGTGCCCATAGGGCATGTCACTCAAGTCCATGGATATCGCTATACACGGAGTGCATAAGCATTGCGCTGCAATCCGAGAAGTGAAACCTACCAATTGTCTGTACAACATTCATCATACGAAAGACGGCGACACCGGACTGCAGCGTAATACCATCCAAGAAAGCGGCTTTCAGGTCTCGGAGCTTGTTCTCGTAGTCTGTGATCTTACTATCGACATCCGAGAACGTATATTTCGCAGTCCGAGTCCCTGTGGATGGAGATCAGTGATGGAAATTGTAAATCTAGTGTCCACTGACAGAAACTATTCTGTTTGGCGTACTCAGTGATGAAGTACCCACACTCCGTCACCTGTTGGATCAGAAGCTTGATGTGTTCCCTGTGCGCTTCGACCACTTTCAAAGGTTCCGTATCCTCGACGAAAGTAAAGACGTCGCTCATCATTCCTGCCAAGCGCACGACACGTTCATCGCGACCTTGCTGGTTTACGAGCACCTAAGGGAGAATGAACTCAGTGATAAGGCTCAGTGATAATGTTGAGCACAAACCTGGTTCGCAGCTGATATTACAGACCAAGCCAGAGATGTGTATGGATGAATCTACGTGATGTCAAGACGGTGGGAGTGAGACGCAGAATGCCAAATACCTCCGCAATCCCAGCCACGATCTTGTTAAAAAGTGCCATCCTGTTCAACAGGACGCCCCATGTATTTTCGAACGTCTGAAGCTTGGTCGCAATGTCTGTGCTGGTATTGATCACCGAACCAGCAAGACCAACGATTTGTGGTGTGGAGCTTAGTGCATCGACCGCTTCTGTCGCCTTGTTGACAACATCGGTCGCTTGAAGTTCATCTGCACCGATATCACCACACGTTTCGACAGTCAACGTGAACTGGATCGTAACCCCGGGAGAATCAACTTTCCCGTCCGGGGTATCCTTAGGAAGAGATACTTCGAGCACTTTTATCATGGAAGTTAGATCAGTAGAATAAGGTATGGAGTCTCTTCGTACCACCGTCCTTCAGTCTTCCTAGTATCCCGCCAACAGTATCGGCGAGCATCCCAATAAGTTTATCCTGTCCGACGCGTGGTTTCTGATAAACCTTCGCGAGGAGGACGGAACCATCATTCCCATCACTAGAAGGATTCAGTTTACAGGCATCAAATAATATTCTTGTACGCACAAAAACATTTTTTCATCCCAAGAGGTCCGATTCTGTTTCTCTCTTGCCCACGGCGTTGACCGAGGATTATCACCTACGGAAAATTGGACCAGGTACCGTCTTCCTTCCAGTAACTTACGCCGTGGTGAGGTACGAAGTTCTATGTCTGAGGAAATGTGAATTGGCAAGGTGGAGAACATCAAACCCTGTAACCACACCGTTGACACGTATTTTTTTCGGCCTAAAACGACATTCAGCACTTCCCAAGAAGATTGTGAGGGTAGTCAACGTCCATATACGCACACGATCGCATTCTGAATCATACTTTGAGCCGGATTGGTGGTATCTCTAATGGTGAAGCTGGGGGTTATATGGTGAGGAGAACGAGAAGTAGAGAGGTCGTATCTGGGAGTTGTGATGCTTGAAATGGAACAAAGGTAATATTGTTTGTGGTTGCAATGTCCTGTGGGCGCGGGCGCCAACTGGCATTAGCGACGGGCTCCGCTGTCTGGATGTCCCCGCACTGGAGCCGCAACCTGAGCTCTCGTGAAGGGGATGAACTATCGAATCCCTTCCAACAAGTAGGTTAAGTTCACATCTTCCGACGTACTAGTGGTCAAAATTAATGATCAGCAGTGAGGTCCAGCGAGAACCGACCGCACCGCTAGTTGCAAGTAACAGACGTGAGTACTCTTGACGTCAAATGCGTTTCTATACTTGTAAGTCTTGACAGCAACGTTGCGCCTTGACGATGGATCTGACGGCATTTCGAGAAATCCGCCGATGCCGTGCCTAAACATAGCACAGTATATTCCAAACTCAAGGTATGTCTACCTCGCGGTCAGTTATGCATGCTAGTAAGTTTACCGGCATTGCGGCGGCGAGAAATATGCAAATTTTGAAGATGTGTTTGCGAGGCTGTAGAACGTCGTCAAAAGGGGACCCTTCGAATCAAGTGAGCAGAATAACAACACGAATACGGACATCTCCATCTTGATCATGTCGGCCCGGATCTCCAAGTAATTGCCAGTGGTGAGTCGTGAGTCGGCGCGACATGGCATAGAATGCGAGCATCTCCTCGATGCCCATCCTCTTTGTACTCCCAATGCCATTCGTGCTGGAGCCACGGAGATTAGGCCGAGGGGCCGCGTTCTGGTAGACGGACTCGCGCGCAAAATATCGGGTGGCTCCCGTGGCACGATCCTAGCAGGCAGGGAGGCACTAGTTTTGGTGGCAATGACCAGGACATCTGTGCAACTGGCATCGCAGTCACGCATATTTGACCATGCTATGACAGCGGTGGTCCGTGCCCCGAGTCGAATTTCTTCCGGAGGAATAGCCTAGAGCCGCAGAAAGGCTATCTTCATGCCAGTGGCAGGGGTTGCGTTTTTGAACTTCGCCGTCTACCTCTTATATTTGAGTGGTTCGCCGGTGCAAATTGAGGGTTTTCCTGATGTAGATGATCTAGGCGACGCATTGTACTCGTAACGTGGCGCTTCGGACTGAGATCCTCGACATTGTCACGCACTCTTGAACTTGAACTCCGCGGCCCGTTGTCTACTAACATGCTGCTGGAGCTTCTTTATGTACAAGCTCATCCGCTCCTAGGACAGTTTCTCATCCGGTCACTGCCGCTGAGCCCAGGCCTCGCGCCAGATGTTCAAGTCTCTGTGGCATAATCGCCTCCTTCTCCTCAGGTAAACGCTCTAGCAGATTGCGGCGTACCAGTGCACAACACACTTGCGCCAACTCAAAGCTCTATTTCTGCGGTCAACTATGCTCCAAATCACGATCGAACAAGTGCGTGGACCACGACCGTCCTTCACCAAGCTCCTGAAAAAAAAAGGTGTTCACCGACTTGTACGCGTAATACATTGACACAGACTCGGACTTGGGCAGTGCTAGTATTCTGGGTAGCCAGCAATGACGTGATCCTTGAGATTATTGCTGGCTTGCAACAAGTGCATGCGTGAACGCGCTTTTTGGGGCTCGCATCAGCGGACCGGTGTTTGATGTGACTGGCTGCAACTGCAAGCTTTGCCACGACGGATCTCGTCCGCCACCAAGAACAGCACCCGAGACACTGGATGGCCGATGTTAATAAATAACTTGTACTTGATGGTTCCCACACGGCCAGCATCGGTTTCTATCATAATTGGCACCGTTGAACCTCGAGCGCTGTCGGACTGCCCTATTCCAAATTTCCAATGAGTCACAATAAATATAGACATCACCCTGCGATGCAAAAGATTCGTATAGTACAAGTTCGTGGTCCAGTCGTACTACAAAGCGGAACGTCCTAAGAGTTACAGTAGTCTATGAGTAAGATATGTATATAATTATCAGATCGTATGGTGATTAACGTAGGGTGTTCATCATCGTATGTAGATTAGAATGGAATATTGATAGAATAAAGGGAGGAGGGTCAGACACCCAAAACGACCATAGTAAGCAGAGCTACACCCAAGCAAGCAGTCGCAAATATGCTAACTGATGCTGGATGCAAGGCCCAAGCGTAACTCAAGATACCGATGAGAGCAAGTGTGAACCCCAGCGCGGCAAGGGAGACACAGACCGCGTGGATTCGACTCAAGAGTCGGTGGGACGATGTATGCGACAAGAATGGTATAACCTGCTCGATGTGGGGATCGGCCGAAAAGACGGGTCGTTGCATCAGATGTGCGTCATTCCCATTGTTTCCCTTTGGTACCGTCGTTGCATTAAACTTGCGGATGATTGATTGGGCATCATTGCTCGTAAACATTCTTTGTAGCCCTGGACCGATGGGACCCTGCTCCACGTCATTGATCACGAAACCCGCAACAGGTGAGCTTGTCATCGGAACGCCTTCCGCAATCAGCTCTTCGCGCCTAGCCTCTCTCAGTTTATAGCTGACTAAGAGGAATGCGCCCAGAAATGAGAGGACGGCTTCATAGGAAAGGTGTACGTGACATCATCAAAACCAATACAACGCAGCACGTACATGCATAAACATGCAGGATCAATGCCCCGAGGAGACCGGCGTTTGCTGCTTTCAGGACATTGTTTTCAAACTCGTGGCTACTAGTCGGTTTCGTGTTCACCAGCAAGGTTGCTTCCGTCGTTGCGAAGAAAGTAGTCTGTAATCATAGAGTCCATCGGACTACCAAAACACAAAATTGAGCGGGAACTAACGATGACACTGATTAACTGAAGGCGTTCTTGCCAGGAATTGATGAGGTTCCTCATAGCCCGTTTTCGTGCCTTTTCGTCCTCTACATCTTGCTCTTCCTGTGTGACTAAACCAGAATTTGAGTAAGATCGTTTGATAGAGGTAAATCGTGCAACACTCGACGGACGTTTTTTCTCTGGTTGATCATCAAAGTCATCCATATCGTAATGCCGCATCATGAATCCACCAGAGGCAGGCGCAGTGCGAGCTCGTTCATTGGAGGCCGTGATCCTGTGTGGTTCTGGAGACAATCCGGTGAGCAAGGTCGAGTTTGAACATGGCTCGCAGTATACGCACTAGCGGGTGGGTACGTGCGTACTGAGCTCTGAGAGCTCATCTTGATGTCGTGCTGTAGTGGATACTAGTCGTGCAGTCCGCCTGCGAAAACGCAAGTCGGTGGTGTGTGGGGAGAAGAATGTGCAACACCGCATGCTTCTCATGTCGGCATATATATCGTCATCATACACCGTGATACCGGGAAAACCTTTCCGCTCAGAAAAGAAAAAGCGCTGGGCTTGTCTGTTATGAGTCAATATTCTCGTCACTCTCCATCGGCATCACAGCAAGTGGACGGTTGGAGGCTTGGAGGCTTGGAGGCTCGGAGCGCCAATCTTGGCAATGACGATTGCTATGGAGAGGGTTACAAGACTCGGAGGGCACAAAACCGAAGCAAACCAAATGCGCCAACAATAGTCGATCAACTGTCGTGCCCAAACTGGCAGTCGGCATTTTCGTAAATACCGGCAGGTGTGAGCGATCGCGACAGTACCCGAGAAGGCAAGTATCTTGTGTGTCACTTATCGAAAAATGATTGGACCTGTCCTTTACATGACCATCCAAGTTAATGTCTTAATTCGCTAGAATGGCATCCAGACCTATATACGTGGACAGGAAAGAAATGATAAGAGAGAAAGAACTGTAATGAACTTCACCGGCAGACTCGAGACCAATGGGATGGGCGAGGCAAAAGTCTGATAAATTCGGGCCGGTACGGGACCGAAGCCGGAACTTATGTCGGGAAATTTACAACGCTGTGCCCCCCCGATATGGTAGGTAATCACGTGCATTAGTCACGTGACTTGGGGTTCCCCTCCGTGCACGTGATTCTCACTTCCCGCGCGCGCGCAGGTCGAGCAAGACGTGCGTCAGGCGGCGCGCGGCGGCGCTCGTCTCCCGAAAAACGCTCGTTCGGCGCCGGGAAGGGAGGGGCGTCACAGGGGAATGTACTGTAGGTCGAATATCTATTTAAATCTGTATTTACAGTGGTGCAATGGGTAGTAAAGTGCTCGAGAAAGCTGTAAAGTGCTTGTAAAGTGCCCGGTTTGCGGGAGATAAGTGAGGAAAGTGAGGCACCCCGGAAAATTTACAACATTTACATGCGGAAAATGGACGCTGATTGGCTGTGCTTGTAAAATTTACATGGTCCGGCGGCACCCAATATGTGCTAATTTGCTAAGGCTTTACTATTTAGACCTTGACACCGTCCTCTGGCTGCGCGCGCTGACGCGCGCATCCCATTTTCAAAACTCCCGCACATTTCCGAGTGGATTCCCGACCCTTGCTTCGACTTGCTCACTTGTCCCGATCAATTATAGACTACTGTAATACAAGTATCTGCCCATCAGATGGTTCTATGGCAACAAAAACACAAATTCTCCCCCTCCCACACCATGGATGTGCTGCCCGACCTGCCTGCTCGCCATTTGCACGTCGCCGTCGCTCGCGCTCGCGCTGCACGAGCACGAGTCCTCAAGTGCCGCTCCCGCGTCCGCGAATGCGCCTTCCATTTCCGGCAAACGGCGCGATCCGGGATTCTCCGAGGCGAGACCCATTCACAAATTTACAGCACAGCTTTGTAAATTTCTTCGATTAACCATACTTTATTGGTACTTGTTGAGCACTGACAGCTGAAAAGTGGCTGACAAGTATATAAGTTGAAATAAGTATGGTTAATCGAAGAAATTTACAACGCTGTGCTGTAAATGTGTGAATGGGTCTCGCCTCGGAGAATCCCGGATCGCGCCGTTTGCCAGAAATGGAAGGCGCATTGGCGGACGCGGGAGCGGCACTTGAGGACTCGTGCTCGTGCAGCGCAAGCGACGGCGACGGCGACGTGCAAACGGCGAGCAGGCAGGTTGGGCAGCACGTCCATGGTGTGGGAGGGGGAGAATTTGTGTTTTTTGCCATAGAACCATTGGATGGGCAGATACTTGTATTACAGTAGTCTATAATTGATCGGGACAACTGAGCAAGTCAAAGCAAGGGTCGGGAATCCACTCGGAAGCATGGGGGAGTTTTGAAAACGGGATGCGTGCGTCAGCGTGCGCAGCCGGAGGACGGTGTCGAGGTCTAAATAGTAAAGCTTTAGCAAATTAGCACATATTGGGTGCCGCCGGACCATGTAAATTTTACAAGCACAGCCAATCAGCGTCCATTTTCCGCATGTAAATGTTGTAAATTTTCCGGGGTGCCTCACTTTCCTCACTTATCTCCTGCAAACCGGGCACTTTACAAGCACTTTACGGCTTTCTCGAGCACTTTACTACCCATTGCACCACTGTAAATACAGATTTAAATAGATATTCGACCTACAGTACATTCCCCTGTGATGCCCCTCCCTTTCCGACGCCAAACGAGTGTTTTTCGGGAGACGAGCGCCGCCCGACGCACGTCTTGCTCGACCCGCGCGCGCGCGGGAAGCGAGAATCACGTGCACGGAGGGGAACCCCAAGTCACGTGACGGTTACACGTGACTACCTTCCATATCGGGGGTGCACAGCGTTGTAAATTTTTCGACATAAGTAATGTGTTAGGTTACTGATGATCGTCCGCGTCAATGAACCCCTTGATGAAGAGGCCGACTACGATGAGCAACAAGAGCACGATAACGCTCTGCAACACGATCGTAGACCATGATTTGGTCTTCGGAGGGCCGACGTCGTTGGTCTCGGGATTGTTAGACTCCTCATCACTGCCACCCGCAACGCGAGAACTCTGGACTGGGTTATCGTCGAGATAAGAGGGCGGTTCGGAGGAACTCAGCAGTGATGGTACGACTGAGCATGCGCTTTCTCACAGTAAGTTCCTAGACAATACGCCTTGTATCGTAAATATGGCACCCGACTAGGTTCGGATGGACTGAATGAGCGTCAAGAACGAAGCTGTCCGACAAGAATAACAAAATATGTACTCGAGGTCAAACTACAACACATCGAGTATCCGTACATTGTCCAGAATATCAGCAAGCGAGACATTGTCCTGGAATCGTACAGTAATCAAGCTATCAGCTGCTACTCGCTTGTAGTCCATCGTACGTCGACGCGTCGATGCCGGCGTACACAAGAGTGCACCGAATGGCTGCTTGAGACGAGCGACAAGTCGTCGTGCTCCCGTCTCTCTGTCTATTGGTGCTGTTTGGGTAGGTGTAGAGTGTGATGCAGGTTCAGGTTCCTCATAATCTGTTTCATCGTCAGAGGTCTCTTCGTCGTCCGAGGTTGGTGACGCTGGCGCAGCGTCCTCTACAAATGCATCGCTGCGCGAATCTTCATGCTCCACGAGAGCATCCAACCAAGGATGAACAAGACACAAAGACTTCATCCGAGATAAGTCCTGTCTCGTCCTAATTTCCACCATCCCAAAGGGAATGGTATCAGTACGATAAACACGACCTAAACCAGTTCGATGTACCGAAAAAGGCGGGATTTGGAAAGTAATGCATGGAAGGGTCATCCGACTCTCTGCGAACCGAGGGGTGGGAAGCTCATTCAGACGGTCGTACAGTCTCAAGGCTGCGTCGAGGTCAAATGAAGGCGCACGTAACCCGGTGACGATACGCTCCATTTCGGGGTCCGGAATAGGAGGAGGGAGGTGAGACGTTGCTGGTCCATTGAATACGGCAATACGAGCGGGAAGGCAACTATTGAAGCGGCCGGAGTCCCCAGTCCATGCAAGAATACTTGCATCTCCAGATCTCGTGAGGACATTTGCCAATAGACGTCCCAGAGAAGCCTCCCCTTCACCGTATATCGCGGGTATACCGACAGCGGAGAAAATGCCTAGCAATGAGTATGCAGCATCTTCTATCCATGTTGTCCTCCGAGGTGAGGCAAGACACAATTTCGTCCGAATGCTGCTCAAGCCAGGGGAGAGAGCAAGGTACTGCACAGAGATCCCGGTCGCTTGCTCCATTTCCGAGATGATTTCCGGCGAATTTTTGTGGTTCGGCACATCCAGATCTCTATAAAGAGTCCAATCCTCGGTATAGAAGCGAATGACCTTCGCGGCAATATACTCCTGAAGTGTCCAAGCCCGAGTGTTCCAGATACTGCCTGCAAGTGCACCCCACGGCGATGAAGGGCGAACACCACGGAGGAAGACAATCACCATGGCGGATCCCTGGTACCACCTGAACATGGCTACCAGGGCCTCCTGGAGCACGAAATGGTCGGATTTATCGATGCAACATGTATCACTCCATGCCCAAATGAATCCCGCATCCCGAACGATCTTGCAAAAGGTTCGCAACTTGTCAGAAGTCAGGGACGTCTCCAGGTCATACACCGCTATGTGCACCACCTGCTGGAACAACGGTTCGTTGTCCTCCCACTTGTGCGACAGCATTACGTATTGAAAGTACTGTCGTACTTTACATTTGATCCGGACGTGGTCGATGCGTGTCGTGGTCGAGGATACAAGCTCGTTGAAAATTGGAAGGGCTTCGAATATGGATGCCTGCTCAGCTCTATCGTGGAGACGACCGGTGGTTGTGTTGATGAGCACACGTGGCGAACGATGTAGAGTCCGTTGGACGATCTTGCGAATCATTGCACGTGTGCTCGATGGACTGATGTACTGGTCGGCTTGCTCTATCAAAAAGTGTGAACACGTCACGTTCATCATGATAACATGGACACAACTCACGCTGGACGTCCGGATCAGGTGACTCTGCCATCCTAGTGAGCATCATCTCGAGCGCATCAATCGCATTGTCATGGTCTCCTCCCTTGTGTAAAGCCGCGTGCTTCACTTTGTAACCCCACGGAGACGATGGATCGAGTGTGATCACCTGATTACAATGATTCGACAAGCTTGACCTGCACGAAGTAAAAATGAAGTACCTGGTTTGCATCCTCTACAGCCTGTTTCCATGAACCAGTTGCCAACCGTGCCTTGCTTCGCTTGATAAGAATCGCTTGCGAAGTGGAGGGAATGAGAGACAATACACTCGAGTAGCGTGAGATGGCATCGTCATATTGCTCCGCGTCCACTGCCTTGTCTCCGAGGTGCTCCAGCTTCTCGGAGGAACGCTGCCTAAAGTCTAACAGAAACTGTGCTGTAAGTGAGTGCACATGGAGGACACTCGCTGCTCACCAAGAACCCAAGCCAGATACCCATCATGCAGTTTCAATGCTTCGCCTCCCAATTCGTTCGTCATCTCGTGGAAACACTTGACCGCATCCTCTATGCAGTCAATCATTTTGAGACGTTCGCATACGACCCTATAGATTTCGACTCTGGAGAGTGTAAACTGCAAAAATCAATCTCAGGACGGTAGCGACAGTAAAAGGAGACACTCACGCCGATCGCAGAAAGCAAAGCATCTTTCCACGAATTGCGAGTCAGCTTTGCTTTTACCCACTCCCTCAAGAGGGGTGTGAGGGAAGTGTGAGTTGTCAGCGGGGCGGTATTACCGTCAGCGGAAAGACGTCGTCGTGTAAAATCTAACAGAAGAGGGTTGACGCACGACAGATAAATAAGTGGAACATAAGCTCACCACAAACCCACTCGGTCACGGGCACGCTGGCATAGATCTCTTCCCCCAATTCCCTCGTCATTGCGTGAAAACACTCGACCGCATCCATTGTGCGGTTTATCGTTTCAAGACGTTCACATACGACCTGGTAGATTGTAAATCTTGGAACCACGAACTGTAGACCAAGAGTGTCAGGCTACGAGACGGACAAGAGCCAAAAGGAGATACTTGCATTGACAGTAGCAATCAATGCCTCTTTCCACTCGCTATTCGCCAATGCTGCTCTTGCCCACTCTCGTAAGAGCAGAGTGGCGGTCTGTAGGTTGATAGTAGCAATCAATGCCTCTCTCCACTCGCTATTCGCCAATTCTGCTTTTGCCCACTCTCGTAAGAGCGGAGTGGTGGTCTGTAGGTCGATAGTAGCGTGAAGCGTCGGCGGATCACCTCGTCGGGAGGCGTTGGAAGTCGCATGACTGTCATTTTCGAGAGTCAAGAGACACTGTCCGGTAAAGTCTGCAGACAGGGTCTTGGGTGCACAGAAAATAAATGGAGAGCATGAAACTCACCAGATACCCACTTGGCCACGGGTACACTCGTATAGACTCTGTCTTCCAAGGTATTTACCATATCAAGAAGAGATTTGCCAGCGTCCATTGTGCGACCTGCGGCGTACAAGGCTTCACAAAGACGCTGTCGAATCGTGATGTCGAGATTATCAAATTTCCATCCGGATATCTGTCAGAGAGGGTGAGCGATTTTGATACGTTGTAGTATTCCAATAAAGAACTTGCTAGTGAGATGGCAAAGAGGGAAGGCCCAGCGTCGCTCCGCATTTGAGTCCGTGCATGCTCGAACGAATGTATTGCACCCTCATAATCACCATGCTCCATTTCCAAGTTTCCAAGATGAAGATACATGGACGCCTGATAGAGACGTCAATGACGATATTCGACGCGTGGCAGTAGTATGTCGTGCACACACCTGAACCGTACAGCACAATGGATTGGAAGGGAGTGTAGCAATGAGGTCATCTAGGCGGGAAATTGCATCGGGGTGTTCTCCGGCCATGAAGACGATGATAGCCTGGATGTAATGAGCAGTAGAAAGGCCGCTGGGTATTGAAAATACAGACCTTGGTGAGAATGAGAAAGCTAAGGTGGGACGAATGGAAGTGCTCGAATGCGATGTCGCATGTCCGATAGCCTTTGTGCCTTTCCCCCTTGCCGATATGCGCCACACTTTTGGCGACGAAGCCAATGAGTGTTGGCCGAATACTGATGGCCTTGGTATGAGTTGGCATCAACATCGAATTATGTGAGAAGAGAACAAGAAGTACCACTGTAGCATCGATGAGCGCCATGTCCCACAGTTGCAAACGAGCTCGCACGAGAGCTCGACTAGCGAGGAGATGATGGATTGGACACTGAGATACGGTAATTGCAGTGGTCAATAATGCCTCCGCGTTTTCGAGCTGATCATGTTTCCATGCGCCGAGCGCAGTGTTGCCAATCTCGATGACAGGTTCCTGGAAAGTGGGTTGTAGGCGGGACGGTGGAATTGAATCCTATGCAAAATGATAAGAACGGCATCCAGATGCGCCGTAATCCAACGAGACTCACGATGATACTCGACAGACTTTTGATGCTGATTTCACCGCCGTCTCCACCAATCGCGAGAAATCGGTCGTCAGGAGAGAATGCGATGGAGCATATGTTATGAGAGTGTTGAACAACAGCGAGCTGGGCATGTGTTGAGGTAGACAAAAAAGTGATGGTATCCTTGGTAGAGTATGCGATGAATTGTCCATGCTTAGGTAGGGAGATGCACGAGTACGCGTTGCTCCCTGGGACTCGCCATTCCGCGACCAGTGACCCGGTGGATGCGTCGAATTCCTTGATTTTCTCGTCGGATAAGATCAAGAGGTGGTTGTTGAACCATACGAGACCAGTGTTGTACAACGGGGTTGCTTGGACTGGGATGTCCACGAGTAGACAACCCTCGCTACTGTCCCAGACTCGAACGGATGTCTCGCTGGCTGTCGCGATTCGATCGCCCTGTGACGAGTATTTCGCTGCAAACAGCGAAATCGGGTGGTCGAGTATTTGCACTTGTTTACCAGTTGCGACGTCCCGAATGGTGGCTGTGCTCCCTGAAGCGGAGACAAGCCTTGTCGAGTCTGGCGAGAAATCGACTGCGCGGACATGGCTGCTGTCCTCGTGCTTGAAGACTTGTTCGTACGTCGTTGTGTCCCACACGAACAACTCGTTAGGGTAGGTCCCCGCTGCGATACATTTGCCATCTTTCGACACAGCGAGACAGTTGACTGTCCCGGTGCTCATTGTTGCCATTTCTTTGCCGTCTTCCGCCCGCCACACTCTAACCACGTCGTTGTCCCCGCTCACGATATACTTGCCATTCGTTGAGAATATCATTGCCCATAACGTGCTACGGACGTCTATTTCGATGGGCTGGGAATGCTCTTCTCCATTGGTCAGTTTATGTAAATGCAACACCACCTCGTTAGTACGCACCAGGCATCGTCGACGAGCCGCAGAATCTAGTAGAGAATGGTGAGAGTCAACGATCACGTTGTGGTTTGTTGGCCATCTTTGCACTTTATACACGTTGCCCCTCACTGATATGAATCAGTACACACGCTCCATCGCCTCGTGTTTTTCGGTGCTTGTTCACAATCGCTTCTTCGTCAAGGCATCATGTCGCGAAAAAACGACTGTCTACATCGCTCTTCAGAGACACCCGCTCAACGAGCCCAAGATAAAACACTGCTATGTGCACCATTTACTGGAACCTCGATGTGTTGTAACTTGGTATTCCGGACGGCCATAGACGTGTTTGCAACATGATCAATGTGTACATGCATATCGCAGAGATTGGTATCATGGATGATGATGACACGGACGCTGGTTTCGATCAAAGCACCCGCCTGATTGGTTCATACCACACCCGAGGACCGCATATTGCGGAGGCGTGATAGATACGACCATTGGCAGGACAGAATTCGGCAGCGACGAAGCAACACGGACCTTTCACGTTGCCACCCACACAACAATCAGGTTTTCAACGTATCCGATTTTAGCCTATACCTCGTCTGTGAAGCGGACGCTCGCCGTGACTGCAGTATGAACCTAGTTCGTCAGGATAAGCGATTGATCCCTCGCCCTTTCCGCTTTGACATAGCGACTGCTGATTGAGCACCTTGCGTTACAGGCATCTACGAGAAAACCTGTCATATACTGTACACCGCCCGAGCGTTCTCATTTGCACGCTGCATTACGTCCACCGGGCCCCACCCGTCCCCGACGTCCGCCACACACTCGGCCACCCACGGGATCATCGCCGTATGACAAAGCGGAAGTCTACCCTTGACTTCGGGAAGGGACGCGTAGATGTTGGAAGGCACCATGAATGGCGCGTCGGTTTCGAGGAGGATGCGTGGGCCAGGTTTGTCTCTGCCGCCATCCAGGCTCGCAGCTCCGGGTCTAGCTTCAGTATGGATCATCTGGCGCACGAGTGCGGCGGTATTAATGTTTGTAGAGTAGGAGATGACGCCTGTGATACCGATATAGAGATTTGGAAAGTGCGCTAGCAATCGTTGAGCAAACTCGGGTGTATCGGTGAAACAGTGTACATGGATCTGCGTCAACAAGTGCAGGCATGGATAGCGTCAGCAAGTATGGACACGCGATAGATAAAGGAACACACACCTTGTGATCAATTGGTACCTCTTCTTTCAATATCCGTTCCGTGTCCTCCTCCGCCTCTCGCGTGTGCATCGTGAGCGGCTTTCCGAGTCGGACAGCCGCGCGGAGTTGTCGAGCGAAGACGCGTTGTTGGACGTCGCGTGGCAAGTTGTCGTAGTGGTAGTCAAGGCCAATCTCACCCCATCCGACGCAGCGCGAATGAGTCATTGCCTCGAGGCTGCGTGGAAGTGAGGGTGAAACTAAGTGCGGGAACGGCGGTGAAAAAGAACGTACATCGATCGCTCGACGGCATCGTCGTAGAGCTTTGCCTCGTGCCTAGACAAAGGTGAGATGCAAACAATAAGTGATGTCGACACAGGTGCGTCAAATCGGACGACATACGGGTGAACGCCTTGTACGATCGACAACGGAGGCAAGTCAGTCACACGATAATACTGTGGTCCTACATACCCATCACGAACCAATACTCGATCCCACCCCATTTTTCTGCCTTGTCCTGTGCGCTGACCGCCCAATCCGCTACCTCTTTCCATGCGGGCTGTACGGGTGTCTCACACCACACGTCGACGATCGCCTTGACGTTCCTCTGGTGGTACATTCCCCGAACGAAATCCCATACGGTATCGTATTTCCCGGCAGGGTATTTGCTCTTGTAAGCGGAAAAAGTGGTGAGGAGGTGCGTGTGGGCATCGATGATCGGTGTCGTCGCTGCGTTGGGATCGGTGAGAGGGGACGTTGTATTGTTTTTACCCGGATCTTGCTGATTTCATGGTGCAGTGAGCCACAGTGCGATGTCTTCGGACAAGCGACGTAAGCGAGGGGCGCGCCTTGTCTTTGTGCCACCACCTCGTCGCTCGTCCCGGGCCGAAGAGCACGGAGCGTTCTTCCCCATCCACTCCCTCACTTTTTGTGGCCTTTGCTGTTCCGTGTCAATGAGAAACAGCGGAGTATGAAAATCAGGACTGACTCCTCCCCAAGCGAGGAGAATCACAAAATATCGCGGTGGTACTGTCATATTTCACATATTCTGGCGATTCACTCTGGCCTCAGAAGATCAATACATACATATGTCGGTCTCACCGGGATGCGGGGAAACGTTCCGGCTTGAACAAGAATATAGATTCGGGATGTTCATGCATCAGTAAAATCACAAGTTACTTTTCATGTGCTTTTCGCATGCTTTTCGCATGCTTCTGTTGACATGGTCGAAATCATGAAAAGCAGATCTCTATGCTTTTCACCCTACTATTCTGCCTGCTTTTCTGCTTTTACCATGCTTTTACTGTTGTTCGAACGAAGCCACTGGACCAAAAATCATTAAAAAAGCATGTGGTAAGTTACACGGAAAGCAGTAGTAATCTGATCCTGTGGCACGAAAAGCACGGAAAGCACGGAAAAACAATTGCCGCAGTGGCTGACGAGTTCAATGGGAAATAGACCAAAATGGGTATATAAACCATTTGATAGGCTCATGGCACGAACAAACGAATGATGCAATTCATGAATGACAGGGTCTATGAAGAAAAATAATTAGTGGATAGGGAGTGGATGGAATGGGTGTGAAACGAATGGGAAGGGCAATGAGCAGGGTCCAAGCACAGGTATTGGTTGACAAAACGAGTGATTCAATTCATGAATGATGGGGTCTATGAAGCGAAATAATTAGTGGATAGGGAGTGGATGAAATTGGTGTGAAACGAATGGGAAGGGAAATGAGTCCAAGCACGCCGGGTATTCAAACTTGAAGCAGGAACTGTTTAGCCTTGGAGGCAGGGTTTGTTTATGAAGTCACGGGCTGTGGGAGTGACTTGCATCCTGTTTAAAGTGTTACCCACATTGTCTTGGAGTAATCATGAGGGGCAAGCACGGGCTTACACATCTGAGCTCTAGGATCAAGCTCATCCATGACGCTGGGGGTAGACTGGGCATCATCATCCGGGCGAGTGGCAAGGTACAACAAGGCCCTAGCAACAACATCTCCCAACATTTCAGCACTCCGGTTTGCGATGGACACGTAGTATGACGTTGTCTGACCACCCCAGTTCTGGTGAGAGAAGGCACTTCCCTTGGTGCTTAGCTTTCCTGTTCATCAGGAAACCTACATTTTTTCTGGGTGATTTAGATAAATGACAAGACTGATAGGCCTGAATGGACAAATCAATGATAGATTGACTGAACTGACTGAACTGATTTACTGACAAGCTGATAGGCTGATACATTGAATGGGCTGGTTGACTAACCAACTACCTAGCTGACAAATTGACAAACCTGACAGGCCTGACTGACTGACCAACTGACCAACTGATGTGACTGACAGAACTAACTAACTGGTCAGCTGATAGCCTGATAGGCTGAATTGGCTGATTGACTGACAACCTGACTGACTGATAGACTGACATGACTGACTGACTGGTTGACTGACTGACTGATGGGATGACAGGACTGACAAGATGATCAACTGACTTACTGGGTGGACTGATGGGACTGATATCACTAGTGAATTGACATGCTGATATGCTGATAGCCCTGAGAATGATGATAGCAATGAATTACTTATGAATGATAGCACTGATAGCATGCTGTCAGTCAGGCCAGACAAGTCAGAAAGGTCATTGATTTTGATAACTCAGAAAAAATGTAGGTTTGCTGATGTTGCGTGATTCAGAGTGCGAGGTTGCTTCCGGTTTGCCCGAATGCTCCGAGTCGGGGCTGGATTGGCCCCATCGGGAGCCTCTTGGCTTGCCTGTGTCTCCGAGTCGTGGTTTACAGTTGTCTCAAGTCGTCCCTCTTCGGCTAATTTCAACGCACGTTCCAACTGTCGAGCTCCACTGGTTAGTCAGCTGGACAACCAAAATAATAATAATTACCGCTGCGGTGCAGAGGGAGAGTACACCTCTGATCCCATGATCGCATTTCTGCAGGAGATCAAGCCCAGGGACCTCCACCCATCCAATGGTATCTTGCAGGTGGGTCATTCCGAGAAGGGAGAGGATGAGGTCAGACTGAAAAGCCTTCGAGTGGTCTGTAGGGTCAAAATCCGCATACGCAAATGCACGGCCTTTCAATAAAAGGGTTGCGAGGGCCTCTTTAGTCAAGCCCTCATTGACTGCGGCATTCTCATTGAGGTATGTGAGTACAACATGACCAGCTGCATTCCCAATGACGTGACGCCAGCGAACAAGGCGCTGGACAGCCTGATGATATCCCACGAGCTTGTTAGCAACGGTACGTGACAAACAGTTGTACATACCAGGTCGTAAATGTGGCCCCCTTGTTTCATTTCATCGATGTCAGCAAACGAGGGATATACAACGCCAACGATGGAGATGACCACATGCTCCAGGTCGGAGTCCTTGATGTTCCATACGCTAGCTTGATCCCCATACCACAAAATGATACTTGGGAGGACATTCTTAGTCCACTTCCCATCCAGGTCATTTTGCATGAGCGGGGGGAGGTCGCCCTTTCTAGCTTTGGTCCTAGCATTCTTCGGCGGTATAGAAGACCCTTTATGAAACCTCATGGACACGCACGCCGGTGTAGTTGCAATTTCACCTGACGGAGCATTCCCTGTGATTGATTGACCCACATTATCAGCGCCTTCCACTGACTCGGTCTTAATCTTCTTAATCGGGGGAGCTTCGATGATAGCAACGGCATTCTGTGGGACATGAGGTGAGTTCCAGTTTTGCCATATATAAGTCGAAGCTAGAACCTGCCGCGTCAGCCGCCGACCTGCACCCCGAGGCTTGAAGTCTGTCTCCATTGCCTCTCCCTCGCTGGCAGGCTCAGTAGTCACCTCATCTCCCTCCAAGTCGCTTTGTGAGTCAAACTTGCGTTTCAAACTGACTTGCTCATGCTGTGGTGTTTGGTTACCAGGATCCATGAGGCTAGCGAGTTCATCGACATCAGCATGGGCAACCACTACCTCAGCGGGCAGTAACTGCTGGCCATAGGGTGAGTGATTTCAGTCTGTGGCGTAAGAAACTATCCAATAACACTCACCTTAGCATTACCCTTGTAATGCTCCATCGCATACCAGAGCTCATCGCTATCATCGTCGACATCAGTGACGGCAGCATTCAAGTTACTATTGGTAAGTCCCTTGCTGTTGCTGCACGAGTCCAATTCGGTGGCCTGTTGACTGCACATTTATTGTTAGCGCAGTATCTTTGAATACCAGCCTCACTACCAGGTACATACTTGCCACTATTGCGTGAGGCTTCAGCTCTTGCTTTGGCCTTAGCCAGCCTCTGACGTGTCACGTCCGCCAGGACTTCTCGCAAACTAGGCTCCTTGCTGGACTTGGGCCCTAATATTATCACAAGAAACAAAGGTCAGTCACATTCTTGCTGACGGTGATGAGACTTACGAGGGTTGCGGGGCGGTAGAATGATCGGTTCCTTTTCCTCTATCGCAGGCCCGTTTTTCTTGACAACACGAGGTTTCGGATGCATGGGCGCTCGGTCCTTTAGGGCCTCGGACTGATCAACTACCATTTGTGCTTGCATGGTTGAAATCCGCTGGTAAGCATCTTCCTTGGCTGTCTTCTTTGCCTCTTTCCTTTGTCTGACCTGTTCTTCGTCAGCGTGCTTCTGCTCAGATGTGCGTTTGGGTGCTGGTTTGTCTGGCAAGCCAGGTCGAGCAGTCGCGTTGGATGGCCGTGTCACGCGACGTTCAGTCACATGCTGAGGTGCAACCATGATGGGTTGTTTGGTGATGGGTAGGGTGAGTGAAGGAGAGGAACGGAAGAAAACCTGAACGAGGGGGAATGGAAAAAAAGGTGAACTTTTGTATACAAAACCTGTGTACACGGCATCAATTCCAAAGACCCTGCAAGAAGGTTAGCGACTTTAATTGAACTTTGCTCTTTTACAGACTGTCAGCACTCATGCCCCCCCCATCACAGTATGCTCAGCTTCAATATCCCTGTTCGCACCTAGGATGTAATCGATGGTTCAAAAACCAGTCGGGGCTGACGCAACACCGACATGCCAAGCACCCTCGGGTGTCTATTCCCCCATCCTCTCCGTCTCCCCACCCATCCTCTTCACCTCTTTCTCCCAACTTTCCGCCAACTCAGAGTCCGACTCCTCATGACATGGGAGATGCAGATTTTCCCACTTTCGAGGCAGAATACTTAGGTCCCCGTAATGTGGTTTTTCGTAACTACCACCCACTTATGACAGGTCAGTGTAATGTAGGGCTGTAAACTTTTTATCTGACACTTCTCTCGACAGGACGTCCTTGTGATTCCACAGGAGAGTTCCTACTACCTGGTGCCCCCCCACCTCCTCTTGACCTGCCTCACGAGGATGACTGGACACCTTTTCACGGTTGACTGGAATTCGAGGTTGCCGACTTTTTATACACGCGAAACCAGATGCCCGCACAACAAATAGACACCCTCTTCGACATATGGGGTGAATCCCTCTGCAGGGCTGGTGGCCATCCGTTGTATACAAACCACAAGGACCTTTACAAGACTATTGATTCCATCACAGAAGGAGGCGTCAAATGGGAGTGTTTTTCTCTCAAATACACTCCCACACTGGACGGCGAACATCAGGCACCGTGGACGGATGCAACATATGATGTTTGGTACCGATGTCCCCGCGAGATCATCCACAACATCCTTGCTGATCCCGAGCTTGCGGCAAAGATGGACTACCGACCCTACCGGGAATATGACACGCGGTCGAATGAACGGCATTTCCAAGATTTTATGGGAGGTGATTGGGCTTGGGACCAAGCGGTATGTTCAGTTTCTCTGTATTCTGGTACTACAATTGATAGTCATCTGTAGGATATTATTTCTCATGACCATCCAGACTCTGAGGGTGCAATGTTTGTGCCAGTTGTCCTAGGCAGTGACAAGACGACTGTCTCCATTGCTACTGGACAACACGACTACTATCCCTTATACCTATCAATAGGTAATATCCATAACAGCGCTCGACGGTCACATGGTAATGGGATTGCCCTGATTGGCTTCCTCGCCACCCCGAAAAGTAAGTACATCAACGAATCAAATGGAACCAGCCTGATCAAATGACATTGACAAATAGCCACACACGAAGAGGCAAAGACAGCTCGTTTTCGCAAGTTCCGCCGCCGGCTCTTCCATGTATCCTTATGCCGCGTACTTCAAGTGTTGAGGCCACACATGACCCGATGGGAAGTGGTGCGCTGTAGTGATCGACACTATCGCCGAGCAGTCTATGGACTTGGTCCTTATATTGCTGACTACGAAGAACAAGCCCTGTTAGCATGCATCGTACGGAACTGGTGTGCGAGGTGTGTCATTCAATGTTTTTTTCCTCTGCCATTCACGCTCACAATTTTTAATCTCCCAAGGTGCCTGGGCCACAGAACGAACCTCGATGACGGTGGTCTGTTGCAATCTCGGGACCATACTGATATTCTGGTCGAGGAATTGGACATCGATGACTTATGGAATGAATTTGGAATTGTCGCTGATATCGTTGTGAGTAACATTTCTTGTTGTCGCTAGTACATAGGTGCTCACTACTTGTAGCCATTCACCAATGATTTTCCTCGAGCTGATATATGCCGTCTCCTCTCTCCGGACATACTCCATCAATTAATCAAGGGCGTGTTCAAGGATCACTTGGTTGATTGGGTAGAGAAATATCTAATCATCACGTATGGTCAAAAACGTGCGGACGTGATTCTGGACGACATTGATCGTCGGTAAGCACCCTCCATCACTTACATGATATATTTTAAAGATATGGTTGATAGTATTGCGTCCGTGGCTTCGTTTGCTGGGCTCCGCCGTTTCCCTCAGGGCCGACATTTCAAACAATGGACGGGCGATGATTCCAAGGCACTTATGAAGGTCAGTTCGTTTGTGGATACAACATACTCATTAGTCCTGAATTCCGTCTTTGTCCTTACTAGGTTTACCTCGCTGCCATTGAAGGCCATGTCCCGCGCGACATGCTGCGTACTTTCCACGCTTTCTTGGAATTCTGTTATTTGGTACGCAAGGACATTATCACGACCTCCGACCTCGCACAACTGGAAGACACCCTCTCTAAATTCCATCGGTATCGCACTGTATTCACAAACACCGGTGCTGCACTGTCCCTCTCACTGCCTCGTCAACACTCTCTCACGCATTATTTCGAGCTAATAAAACTGTTTGGGGCACCGAACGGCTTGTGTTCATCCATCACCGAGTCAAAACACATCAAAGCCGTGAAGAGGCCATACCGACGTTCAAACCACCACCGAGCATTGGGCCAAATGCTGATCATCAACCAAAGACTCGACAAGCTAAGAGCTGCACGGATCAATTTCCGCTCGCGAGGCATGCTCATCTCAAGGGCAGGGTCTACCGTTGGTGGCGCTGACATTCTTCACGTGCTAGGTAAGTAGATTGACTGCGAGGTAGGGATTACTGACAAGCAATTTGTTGACAGTGCAACACAATGAGCAGGCTGAGGATCAACGTGCACGCAATCAGCC
This sequence comes from Boletus reticulatus, assembly GCA_038093535.1. Classification (NCBI taxonomy): domain Eukaryota; kingdom Fungi; phylum Basidiomycota; class Agaricomycetes; order Boletales; family Boletaceae; genus Boletus; species Boletus reticulatus. The sequence goes on from JBBPSJ010000028.1 coordinate 89,858, forward strand.
GCAGGAAGCTCAATTAGCCGAAGAAGACGACTTCCTCCCTCCGGAGGAAAATGCAAGTCGGCGGGAGGACCCCAGCGACTCTGAACCAGTGGATGGCCCTCGTGTTGACGCATTCGTGCACCTTGCCAAGACGGCGCGTAGGTCCATCATACTAGTACTTGACATCGTATTCACTGTTCATACATCCAGAACGGAACCGGGCGAAAACTATCCCGCACCTCGCAGTGGAACTTGGAATTCCCCGCCTCCCCCAACTTGTCCGTGCCTTCCTCCACACCCAAATCCATTCTGACGATGACGAATCATGTGACTCATGCCCCTTCTACGCTGACAAGATTTCTATTTTCAACTCTGCGTCATCAACGTTTTATGCACCAAGTGACTTGTGTGGCACAGGAGGCATGCGTCGAGAATATATCCGATGCTGCCCAAATTGGAGGAATGAGGGCCCCCGACGCGACTGTGTCTTTGTGGTCACCAATCCAGAGCTCACAGGCTTTCGGGGGATGGATGTTGCCCGCATCCTGTGTTTCTTTTCTTTTACATTTCAGGGCATCCTGTACCCGTGCGCGGCTGTTCGCTGGTTCGATCGTGTTGGAGATGCACCGGATGACAACACGGGCATGTGGACTGTCAAGCCGAGTGTCACCGCAACAAGACAACCGAAGATCGCCGTAATACACATTGACACCATTTTTCGGGCAGCCCATCTCATTCCTGTATACGCAACCGCTGCGCCGATCCCGCCTCAAGGAATCCCCCCGAATCAGTCATATGACCATTTTCGCCTCTTCTATGTCAACAAGTTCGCTGACCATCATTCCTTTGCGACCGCTTTTTGAGTTGCAATCTAGTGCTATAGGCTATGAAACCCACTCTACCACTGAGAGAATACCTCCCTGTCATTGTGGTCTCGTCGCATGGCGCACTCTCCCCTTGCGTATGGGCATATTGTGGCTCACGCTTGGCTCCCCGAGTCATTCCTCCTCATCTATCTCCGTTTGGGCCAAGTCTTCAGACCTATCTCCCCTTTATACCCTTGATGTCGTGCCACGCGCTTCCCCTCTCCTCCGCACGTATGGGCATATTGTGGCACACGTTTGGCCTCATTCCTCCAGACCCATCCCCCCTTATGCTCTCGTTGTCGTGACGTGCGCTTCCACTTCCCTCCTCATGTATGGGCATATTGTGGCACACGTTTGGGCCCCTCATTCCTCCGGACCTATCCCCTCTTTATACTCTCATTGTCGTGTCGTGCGCTTCCGCTTCCCTCCTCACGTATGGGCATATTGTGGCACACGTTTGGCCCCTTGTGCACTCGTCATGCTGGTTACATTACCTATTAGCTAACTACAACAGTAGTAGTACTGTTTTTCTTGGTCGGACTGTATCATACACTTGCTTTTCGGGTGATGTAATCGCTTTTGGTGCTTTTCGTAAGCTTTCGGCATATGTGCTTTTCGTGATGCGAAAATGTGATGAAAAGTCACTAAAAAGCAGAAAAAGCAACTTGTGAATTTACTGATGCTGAGCTGACGAGCAGTGGCTTATAGGTTGTTTACTGGAGGGACGCCAATGTGCTAGTATCCCATGAACACGCCAGTACTTCGCTGGCCTTCTTCGCACTGGATTCCCTTTGGGACGGTGGAAATCAGGACGATACCTGACTGATATGAATCGGTACACACACTTCATCGCCTTGTGTTTTCGGTCTTGCTCCGTGTACCTGTCTGTGGAGCAAGACATTGATCCGGGTTCGCTCACTGGCAAGGCTAACGCCATCTTCTCACCTTTAGTGTCCGTTTGCGACGACGATTGCTCAAGTTCACGGATTCATGGTCCTTGTGAATAGCCTCGCCGTTGGTGTTTACTCGGGGACTGAACATCCAGCCAAAGTGGCCATGTCCGACTCGATAGTGGATGTTTCCTTCGCCAGCTACTTGATGCATGATTTCTCGTGCAGTCGTTCTGAAGAAACACTGTCAGACCAGGTTGCAGCGCAAGAGTTGCACTCTGAGGCGAAGGGGATACCTTGGGCATTACCAGTAGGGGACACGTAGGCCGCGTATCGTAAATTTGGAATCCTGCAGCTGCGTGGCGTCCGGGAGGATGTTATTATCCAGGTTGAGCCAGGCAAGGAAAGCATAAACGACAACAACAGGTTGTCCATCAAGTGATCAACAGAATAGCATTAATGTGGTTGCCTAACGTTCGTTCGTGATACGACGTACACTAAGTTACAGCACATCGAGTAGGCGCACATTGTCGAGAATATTAGCGAGCGAGACATTGTCCTGGAGTCGTACCGTAATCATGCTATCAGCCGCAACCCGCTTGTAGACTGTCGCACGTTGCCCCGCCGATACCAGCGTAAACAACAGTGCACCAAATGGCTGCCTAAGACGCGCGACAAGTCGTCGTGCTCCCGACTCTCTGTCCACCGGGATGATTTGAACGGGAGCAGGGGATAACAGCGATTCAGGTTCAGGAAGTAAGGAGTCATCGTCACTTTGCTCGTCGTCTGTGTCCTCGTCAAAGATTTCTTCATGGTCCTCTACGAACGGACCACTGTGCATGTCTCCATGCTGCAGGAGTGTGTCCAACCAAGGGTGAACAAGATACAGTGAATTCATCCGAGCCAGGTTATGTTTTGTCCGGATTTCCACCTTCCCGAAGACAATGGTATCCGCATGATAAACACGAGTTGGGCCAATTCGAGATGCGGAAAGAGGAGGGAGTTGGAAAGCGATGCATGGAAGTGTCATCCGACACTCTGCGAACCGAGGAGTAGGAAGTTCCTTGAGGCGGTCATATAACCTCAAGGCCGTGTCGAGGTCGAATGAAGGCGCACGTAACCCAGTGATGATACGCTCCATCTCGGGGTCCGGAATGGGAGGAGGGAGGTGAGACGTTGCTGGTCGGTTGAATACGGTAATGCGAGCGGGAAGGCAACTATTGAAGCGGCTGGACTCCCCAATCCATGCAAGGATACTCGCATCTCCAGATCTCGTGAGGACATTTGCCAATAGACGTCCCAGAGAAGCCTCCCCTTCACCGTATATTGCGGGTATACCGATAGCGGAGAAAATGCCAAGTAATGAGTACGCAGCATCTTCCACCGATGTTGTCCTCCGGGGCGAGGCAAGACGCAATTTCGTCCGAATGCTGCCCAAGCCTGGGCAGAGTTCCTTCAACTGCTGGACAGAGACCCCCGTGGCTTGCTCCATCTCCGAGATGATTTCCGGTGATTCCTTGTGGTTCGGCAAATCCAGGTCTCTATAAAGAGTCCAGTCCTCGGTGTAGAAGCGAATGACCCTAGCAGCAATATACTCCTGAAGTGTCCAAGCCCGAGTGTTCCAGATGCTGGCTGCAAGAGCACCCCACGGCGATGAAGGGCGAACACCACGGAGGAAAACAATCACCATGGCGGATCCCTGGTACCACCTGAACATGGCCACCAGGGCTTCCTGCAGTATGAAGTGATCCGATTTATCAATACAGCATGTATCGCTCCACGCCCAATTGAACCCTGCACCACAAACGATCCTGCAGAATGTTCGCAACTTGTCATGAGTCGGAGACGTCTCCAGGTCATAGACCGCTATCTGCACCACCCGTTGGAACGACGGTTCGCTGTCTTCCCACCTGTGCGACAACATCACATATTGGAAATACTGTCGCACTTCACGTTTGATCCGCACGTAGTCGATGCGTGTCGTGGTCAAGGATACAAGCTCCTTGAAAATTGGGAGGGCTTCGAATACGGATGCCTGCTCAGCTCTATCGTGGAGACGACCGGTGGTCGTGTTGATGAGCACACGTGGCAAACGACGTAGAGTCCGTTGGACAATCCTGCGAATCAATGCTCGTGTGGTCGATGGACTAATGTACCGGTCGGCTTGCTCTATCAAACAGTGTGAACACGTCACCTTCATGGCAACAAGGTCACAACTCACGCCGGACGTCCGGATCAGGTGACTCTGCCATCCGAGTGAGCATCATCTCGAGCGCATCAATCGCATTGTCATAGTCTCCTCCCTTGTGTAAAGCAGCGCACTTCGCTTCGTAACCCCACGGAGACGATGGATCGAGTGCAATGACCTGATTACAATACATCAACAGGGTTGACCTCCACGAAGTAAAAATGAAGTACCTGGTTTGCATCCTCTACAGCCTGTTTCCATGAGCCGGTTGCCAATTGTGACTTGCTTCGCTTGATAAGAATCGCTTGTGGATTGGAGGGAATGAGAGACAATGCACTCGAGTAGTGCGAGATGGCATCGTCATATTGCTCCGCGTCCACTGCCTTGTCTCCGACATGCTCCAGCTTCTCGGAGGATCGCTGCCTAAAGTCTAATAAAAACTACTGTAAGCGAGTGCACATGCAGGATGCTCGCTGCTCACCAAGAGCCCAAGCCAGATGCCCATCATGCAGTTTCAACATTTCGCCTCCCAATTCATTCGTCATCTCACGAAAACACTCGACCAACTCTGCTATGCGGTCCATCATTTCGAGACGTTCGCATACCACCCTATAGATGTCGACTCTGGAGAGTGTGAACTGCAAACATCAATCTCAAGACAGTAACAGCAGCAAAAGGAGACACTCACCCCGACCGCAGAAAGCAAAGCATCTTTCCACGAATCGTGGGTCAGCTTTGCTTTTGCCCATGAGTTCAAGAGCGGCGTGAGGGAAGTGCGAATCGTCGGCGGGGTAGCATTACCGTCAGCGGAAAGACATCGTTGTGCGAAATCTAACAGAAAAGGGTTGACGCACGACAGATACATAGGTGGAACATAAGCTCACCACAAACCCACTCGGTCATGGGCACGCTGGCATAGATCTCTTCCCCCAATTCGCTCGTCATTGCGTGAAAACACTCGACCGCATCCTTTGTGCGGTTTATCGTTTCGAGACGTTCACATACGACCTGGTAGATTGTAAATCTTGGAATCACGAACTGCAAACCAAGAGTGTCAGGTTACGAGACGTACAAAGAGCCGAGAGGAGATACTTGCATTGACAGCAGCAATTAATGCCTCCTTCCACTCGCTATTCGCTAGCATTGCTCTTGCCCACACAATTAGGAGTGACGTAGTATGAAACGTCAGCGAATCACCGGGTTGAGTGGCGCTCGAGACCGCGCGACCACCGTTTTCGAGAGTCAAGAGACATTGTTGTGTAAAGTCTGCGGCGGCGTTTCGAATGCACGGAGAACCGGAACAAAGAACAAAACCCACCAGAAACCCACTTGGTGATGGATACACTCGTATACACCTTGTCTTCCAAGGCATTTACCATCTCGAGAAGACATTCGCCCGCATCCTTTATGCGACCCACGGTAAACAAGGCTTCAGAAAGCCGTTGTCGAATCATGGTATCGATATTATCGAATTTCCATCCAGTAATCTGTCAGACGCGATCAGGGAGGTTGATGGGTTGTAATACACGCGTTGAGAAGCCTACTAGCGGGATCGCAAAAGGGGGTTGTCCGATGTCGTCCGGTATTTTGGCTCGTGCACGCTTGAATGACTGTATCGCACCCTCGTAGTCACCGCACTCCATCTGTGAATTTCCAACCAAAAGATACATATATCCCTGGTAAATCCGTCAGTGGTCATATTCGCCACATGGTAGCATGCCATGCACGTGCCTGCACCGTATAGCACACCGAGTTGAACCGGATCGTAGCAATGAGGTCGTCTAGTCGCGATATCGCGTCGACGTGATCACCGGCCATGAACACGATGATAGCCTAAGGGCAATGAATGGTTGAGGCAACCGAGTTGGGGAAATACAGACCTTGACAAGGAGAAGAAAAGTGACGTGAGATGAATGAAAGTGCTCGACGGCGATGTCGCAGGTGTGATATCCCTTGTCCTTTTCTCCGTTACCGACATGCGCTATGCTCTTTGCCAGGAATGCGATGATGGATGGCTGGACATCGATAGCCTTGTCATAATTTGATGTCAGTGACGTTGAATGCGACAGTAGAGTAGCAAGTACCATTTCTGCATCTTGGAGGGCTGCATCCCACTTTTTCAAACGAGCGCGGACAGCAGCTCGACTAGCCAGTGCATGATGACTCGGACTATGTGACTTGGAGATGGCTGCGGTCAATAATGTGTCCGCGATTTCGAGCTGATCATTTTTCCATGCGTCCAGCACAGCGTCGTCGGTCTGGACGTCAGGTTCCTGGAGAGTGGAGTGGAGAGAAGACGACAGGATCGATGAGGCCGATGTAGTGTCGTCGACTTGGATAGCAGGTTGCTCGGAAGTGAGATGTAGAGGAGACAATGGGTTTGGTGAGTTTGAGGCAGCGTCGCCGACCTCGATGTCAGATTCCTGGAAAGTGGGTTGTAGGCGAGACGATGGGGCATGTGAGTTCGATGTAGTGTCGTCAACCTGGACGACAGGTTCCTGGGACGGAAGGGATAAGAACGGCATCCAGATGCGCCGTAATCCAATGAGAGATACTCACGATGATACCCGACAGACTTTTGATGCTGATTTTACCGCCGTGTCCACCGATTGCGAGAAATCGGTCGTCGGGAGAGAATGCGAAACATATGTTTTGAGAGTGTCGGACGAGAGCGAGCTGGGCATGTGTTGAGGTGCACCCAAAGGTGACGGTATCCTTAGTAGAGTATGCGATGAATTGTCCATGTTTTGGTAGGGCGATGCACGAGTAGGAGGTGCTATCTGGGACGTGCCATTGCGCGACTGGTGACCCGGAGGATGCGTCGAATTCCTTGATTGTATTGGCGGCTAAGACAAGGAGATGGTCGTTCAAGAACCAGAGCACACCAGTGTTGTACCACGGGGTTGCTTTGACTGGGATGTCAACGAGTAAATGGCCATTGCTACCACTGTCCCAGACTCGAACGGAACTCTCGGTGGCTGTCACAATTCGATCCCCCTGTGACGAGTATTTCGCTGCACACAACGAAGTCGGGTGGTCGAGTATTTGTACTTGTTTACCAGTTGCGACACCCCAAATAGTGGCTGTGTTGCCTGCTGCAGAGATGAGCCTGGTGGAGTCGGGCGAGAAATCGACTGCGTTGATGGAGTCGTTGTGCTTGTGCTTGTGCTTGTGCTTGAAGACTTGTTTGTACGTCTTTGCGTTCCACACGAACAAGTCGTTATAGTTCCCCGCTGCGATCCATCGGCCATCTTTCGACACAGCGAGACAGTTGACGGTCCCGGTGCTCATTGTCGCCATTTCTTTGCCGTCTTCCGCTCGCCACACTTTAACATTGCCATTGTCGCCGCTCACGATATACTCGCCATTCGCCGAGAATGTCATTGCCCATAACCTTCTACGGACGTCGATTTCAATGGTATGGGAATGTCCTTCTCCATGAGTCAGTTTAAGTAAATGCAACACCACCTCGTAAGTACGCACGGGTCATCGCCAACGAGCCGCAGAATGTAGAAGAGGAACGGTGAGAGTCAACGATCACGTTGTGGTTCGTTGGCCTTCTTTGCACTTTATACACGTTACCGCCTCGTGTTTTTCGGCGCTTGCTCACCATCACTTCTTCGCCAAGACACTATGTCGCGAGAAATGACCGTCCACTTTTCAGAGATATCTGCTTGACGAATTCAAGATAAAACAGACATATCCCGCTTTGCGAACCAGCGTGGTACCTCGTCCGGTATGTTGTTCCGAGTTCGTATGCGTCCCCGCTGCAATCCATCGGCCATCTTTCGACACAGCGAGACAGTTGACAGTCTTCAACTTTCCCCTTATTTTTGCCATCTTCCCCTTGCCACACTCGAACCTCGTCGTTGTCGCCGCTCACGATAAACTCGCCATTCGCTGAGAACGTCACTGCCAATACTATCAGTACGCACCAGTCATCGCCGCCGAGCCGTAGAACATAGCAGGGTAATGATGAAAGTCAACGAGCACGTTGTAGTTCGCTGCCCTTCTTCGCACTGAATTCCCTTTGGGATGGTGGAAATCAGGACGATACCCGACTGATATGAAATCACTTCAGTCTGTAGTACACACGCTTCATCGCCTCGTGTTTTCGGCCCTTACTCCTGTTTCGGGAGCAAGACATTAATCCGGGTTCGCCCAAGGCTAATGCCATCTTCTCAGCCCTTTAGTGTCCGTTTGCGACGATGATCACTCAAGTTCACGGATTCATGATACTTGTGAATAGCCTCGTTCGACCGGTCGTTGGTGTTTACTCGCCGACTGAACGAACATCCAGCCAACGTGGTCAACTTGAAGTCAGACTCGATAGTGGATGTCCCCTTCGACCAGCTACTTGATGCATCATTTCTCATTCTGCGGCTTCGACTTGGTGACGTTGACGTTGAAGCTCGAGATTCGACGCAGCGGTCCGATTCGAAACCTTTCTTCCGTGGAGGCTCGAGATCCGAAACGTTTTTGCTCAGTGGTGTAACACTGCTGTTTTCTCGCTGATGAAAAGCATTAATTGAGGACCAGTTACAACGGGATCGTGACATATGGGATACCATGAGCATTACCAGTGGGGGACACGTAGGTCTCGTGCAGCTGCGTGGCATCCGGGAGGATGTTATTATCCAGGTTCAGCCAGACGAGGGGCCCGGGAAAGCATAAACGTCAACGACGAGGAGGTTGGAGTCAATCGAGGGACCAACAGAATAACATTGGTTGAAGCGCCAATGACCCTAACGTTCTAAGTTACAGCACGTCAAGTATCCGTACATTGTCCACAATATCAGCAAGCGAGACATTGTCCTGGAATTGTACCGTGATCAGGCTATCTGCTGCTACTCGCTTGTAGTCCATCGTACGTCGACGCATCGATGCCGGCGTACACAAGAGTGCACCGAATGGCTGCTTGAGACGAGCGACAAGTCGTCGTGCTCCCGTCTCTCTGTCTATTGGTGTTGTTTGGGTAGGCGTAGAGTGTGATGCAGGTTCAGGTTCCTCATAATTTATTTCATCGTCAGAGGTCTCTTCGTCGTCCGAGGTTGGTGAGGCTGGCGCAGCGTCCCCTACGAATGCATCGCCGCGCGTATCTTCATGCTCCACGAGAGCATCCAACCAAGGATGAACAAGACACAAAGACTTCATCCGAGAGAGGTCCTGTCTCGTCCTGATTTCCACCATCCCAAAGGGAATGGTATCCGTACGATAAACACGACCTGAACCAGTTCGATGTACCGAAAAAAGCGGGATTTGGAAAGTGATGCATGGAAGTGTCATCCGACTCTCTGCGAACCGAGGGGTAGGAAGCTCATTCAGACGGTCGTACAGTCTCAAGGCTGCGTCTAGGTCAAATGAAGGCGCACGTAACCCGGTGACGATACGCTCCATCTCGGGGTCCGGAATAGGAAGAGGGAGGTGAGACGTTGCTGGTCCATTGAATACGGTAATACGAGCGGGAAGGCAGCTATTGAAGCGGCCGGAGTCCCCAGTCCATGCAAGAATACTTGCATCTCCAGATCTCGTGAGGATATTTGCCAATAGGCGTCCCAGAGAAGCCTCCCCTTCACCGTATATCGCGGGTATACCGATGGCGGAGAAAATGCCTAGCAATGAGTATGCAGCATCTTCAACCCATGTTGTCCTCCGGGGTGAGGCAAGACACAATTTCGTCCGAATGCTGCTCAAGCCTGGGGAGAGAGCAAGGTACTGCACAGAGATCCCGGTGGCTTGCTCCATCTCCGAGATGATTTCCGGCGAGTTCTTGTGGTTCGGCACGTCTAGATCTCTATAAAGAGTCCAATCCTCAGTATAGAAGCGAATGACCTTTGCGGCAATATACTCCTGAAGTGTCCAAGCCCGAGTGTTCCAGATACTGCCTGCGAGTGCACCCCACGGCGATGAAGGGCGAACACCACGGAGGAAGACAATCACCATGGCGGATCCCTGGTACCACCTGAACATGGCTACCAGGGCCTCCTGGAGCACGAAATGGTCGGATTTATCGATGCAACATGTATCGCTCCATGCCCAAATGAATCCCGCATCCCGGACGATCTTGCAAAAGGTTCGCAACTTGTCACAAGTCAGGGACGTCTCCAGGTCATACACCGCTACGTGCACCACCTGCTGGAACAACGGTTCGTTGTCCTCCCACTTGTGCGACAGCATCACGTATTGAAAGTACTGTCGTACTTTACATTTGATCCGGACGTAGTCGATGTGTGTCGTGGTCGAGGATACAAGCTCGTTGAAAATTGGAAGGGCTTCGAATACGGATGCCTGCTCAGCTCTATCGTGGAGACGACCGGTGGTCGTGTTGATGAGCACACGTGGTGAACGATGTAGAGTCCGTTGGACAATCTTGTGAATCAATGCACGTGTGCTCGATGGACTGATGTACTGGTCGGCTTGCTCTATCAAAAGTGTGAACACGTCACGTTCATCATGATAACATGGACACAACTCACGCTGGACGTCCGGATCAGGTGACTCTGCCATCCTAGTGAGCATCATCTCGAGCGCATTAATCGCATTGTCATGGTCTCCCCCCTTGTGTAAAGCCGCGTGCTTCACTTCGTAACCCCACGGAGACGATGGATCGAGTGTGATCACCTGATTACAATGATTCGACAAGCTTGACCTACACGAAGTAAAAATGAAGTACCTGGTTTGCATCCTCTACAGCCTGTTTCCATGAACCAGTTGCCAATCGTGCCTTGCTTCGCTTCATAAGAATCGCTTGCGAAGTGGAGGGAATGAGAGACAATGCACTCGAGTAGCGTGAGATGGCATCGTCATATTGCTCCACGTCCACTGCCTTGTCTCCGAGATGCTCCAGCTTCTCGGAGGAACGCTGCCTAAAGTCTAACAGAAACTGTGCTGTAAGTGAGTGCAGCATGCAGCATGCTCGCTGCTCACCAAGAACCCAAGCCAGATACCCATCATGCAGTTTCAATGCTTCGCCTCCCAATTCGTTCGTCATCTCGTGGAAACACTCGACCGCATCCTCTATGCAGTCAATCATTTCGAGACGTTCGCATACGACCTTGTAGATTTCAACTCTGGAGAGTGTAAACTGCAAACATCAATCTCAAAACGGTAACGACAGTAAAAAGAAACACTCACCCCAACCGCGGAAAGCAACGCAGCGTCCCATGAATTGTAGTTCAGCTTTGCTTTTACCCACTCCCTCAAGAGGGGTGTGAGGGAAGTGTGAGTTGTCAGCGGGGCGGTATTACCGTCAGCGGAAAGACGTCGTCGTGCAAAATCTAACAGAAGAGGGTTGACGCACGACAGATAAATAAGTGGAACATAAGCTCACCACAAACCCACTCGGTCACGGGCACGCTGGCATAGATCTCTTCCCCCAATTCGCTCATCATTGCGTGAAAACACTCGACCGCATCTGTTGTGCGGTTTATCGTTTCAAGACGTTCACATACGACCTGGTAGATTGTAAATCTTGGAACCACGAACTGTAGATCAAGAGTGTCAGGCTACGAGACGGACAAGAGCCAAAAGGAGATACTTGCATTGACAGTAGCAATCAATGCCTCTTTCCACTCGCTATTCGCCAATGCTGCTCTTGCCCACTCTCGTAAGAGCGGAGTGGCGGTCTGTAGGTTGATAGTAGCAATCAATGCCTCTCTCCACTCGCTATTCGCCAATGCTGCTTTTGCCCACTCTCGTAAGAGCGGAGTGGCGGTCTGTAGGTTGATAGTAGCGTGAAGCGTCGGCGGATCACCTCGTCGGGAGGCGTTGGAAGTCGCATGACTGTCATTTTCGAGAGTCAAGAGACACTGTCCGGTAAAGTCTGCAGACAGGGTCTTGGGTGCACAGAAAATAAATGGAGACCATGAAACTCACCAGATACCCACTTGGTCACGGGTACACTCGTATAGACTCTGTCTTCCAAGGTATTTACCATATCAAGAAGAGATTCGCCAGCGTCCATTGTGCGACCTGCGGCGTACAAGGCTTCACAAAGACGCTGTCGAATCGTGATGTCGAGATTATCAAATTTCCATCCGGATATCTGTCAGAGGGTGAGCGATTTTGATACGTTGTAGTATTCCAATAAAGAACTTGCTAGTGAGATGGCAGAGAGGGAAGGCCTAGCGTCGTTCCGCATTTGAGTCCGTGCATGCTCGAACGAATGTATTGCACCCTCATAATCACCATGCTCCATTCGCAAGTTTCCAAGATGAAGATACATGGACGCCTGATAGAGACGTCAATGACGATATTCGACGCGTGGCAGTAGTATGTCGTGCACACACCTGAACCGTACAGCACAATGGATTGGAAGGGAGTGTAGCGATGAGGTCGTCTAGGCGGGATATTGCATCGGGGTGTTCTCCGGCCATGAAGACGATGATAGCCTGGATGTAATGAGCAGTAGAAAGGCCGCTGGGTATTGAAAATACAGACCTTGGTGAGGATGAGAAAGCTAAGGTGGGACGAATGGAAGTGCTCGAATGCGATGTCGCATGTCCGATAGCCTTTGTGCCTTTCCCCCTTGCCGATATGCGCCACACTTTTGGCGACGAAGCCAATGAGTGTTGGCTGAATACTGATGGCCTTGGTATGAGTTGGCATCAACGTCGAATTATGTGAGAAGAGAACAAGAAGCACCACTGTAGCATCGATGAGCGCCATGTCCCACAGTTGCAAACGAGCTCGCACGAGAGCTCGACTGGCGAGGAGATGATGGATTGGACACTGAGATGCGGTAATTGCAGTGGTCAATAATGCCTCCGCATTTTCGAGCTGATCGTGTTTCCATGCGCCGAGCGCAGCGTTGCCAATCTCGATGACAGGTTCCTGGAAAGTGGGTTGTAGGCGGGACGGTGGGATTGAATCCTATGCAAAATGATAAGAACGGCATCCAGATGCGCCGTAATCCAACGAGACTCACAATGATACTCGACAGACTTTTGATGCTGATTTCACCGCCGTTTCCACCAATCGCGAGAAATCGGTCGTCAGGAGAGAATGTGATGGAGCATATGTCATGAGAATGTCGGATGAGAGCGAGCTGAGCATGTGTTGAGGTGCACCAAAAGGTGACGGTATCCTTGGTAGAGTATGCGATGTACTGCCCATTTTTTGGCAGGGCAATGCATGAGAGGTAGGTGCTATCTGGGACTTGCCATTGCGCGACTGGTGACAGTGACCCGGTGGATGCGTCGAATTCCTTGATTTTCTCGTCGGATAAGACCAAGAGGTGGTTGTTGAACCATACGAGACCAGTGTTGTACAACGGGGTTGCTTTGACTGGGATGTCCACGAGTAAACAACCCTCGCTACTGTCCCAGACTCGAACGGATCCTCCAGTGGCCGTCGCGATTCGATCCCCTAGTGACGAGTATTTCGCTGCAAACACCGACGTCGGGTGGACGAGTGTTTGTACTTGTTTACCAGTTGCGACATCCCGAATGGTGGCTGTGCTCCCTGAAGCGGAGACGAGCCTTGTCGAGTCTGGCGAGAAATCGACTGCGCGGACGTGGCTGCTGTCCTCGTGCTTGAAGACTTGTTCGTACGTCGTTGCGTCCCACACGAACAACTCGTTAGGGTGGGTCCCCGCTGCGATACATTTTCCATCTTTCGACACAGCGAGACAGCTGACTGTCCCGGTGCTTATTGTTGCCATTTCTTTGCCGTCGTCCGCCCGCCACACTCTAACCACGTCGTTGTCCCCGCTCACGATATACTCGCCATTCGCTGAGAATGTCACTACCCATAACTTGCTACGGACGTCTATTTTGATGGGCTGGGAATGCTCTTCTCCAAGGGTCAGTTTAAATGCAACACCATCTCGTCACTACGCACCGGTCATCGCTACCGAGCCGCAGGGTGTGGCAGAGCAATGCTGAGAGTCAACGACCCTGTGGTTCGTTGGCCTTCTTTTATATGTACATGTTGCCCCCCACTGATATAGATCAGTACTCACGCTCCATCGCCTCGTGTTTTCTGCGCTTGCTCACAATCGCTTCTTCCCCAAGGCACCATGTCACAAAACAAAAAGACCGTCTACGTCTTCAGAGAGCTATTTCGCTTTGCGAACCAAGCGTGGTACCTGATCAAAGCGTCCGGTACACATGTATTTCATTCTCTTCCTCACCCTGTTCGCGCACAGGTTTACTCGTGACTGTGGTGGCCAATCCGTCTAATGAGGCAACAACCTACGCCGTCGATAATCGTGATGGAGACGGCTCAATACCATCCAAATCCTTCCCCTCTTCCTTCGCTACGTCCGATTATGGTAGCATTCGAGGTTTCCATTCCACTTCTCTCGCATTCTTAATCCCCAGGTTCGAGACACGTCTTTCCCTTCCTTGGAAATCGGACGTTGACATTTCGTCAATGATGCTGGACGCTTTTTTAGAGCAACGTGTCATTCGCCAAACCGCTTCCCGTTTGTCCACGCACATAACATTGGCAGTACTAGCGAGGAATATCTGACACTACGTCTTTTGCAGGTGTCCCGTCAGCTGCACAATCTGGGTGCCCATCGCGGCTCTCCCATGTCTAGCCAACAACTCCATGTTGCATATACCCATTTCGAGCAGCTCGGGTCACTGTCTGACCTCGGCGAGCCAGCTTCCCTCCAGCGTATTACAACGGAACTTTACCCGCAGGGGCATCCTGATTGAGCACGCTCACTCGCCTGGCTTACATGTCACCTCTTCACCCGTTCCAGCAGCTCTACATGGCGTTTGACCTTGATGAGGCAGTTTACCGAACGTCGCCCGCAAGGACATGTTCATCGGACCTTTTCCCCAGGAAACCCACCGTGACTTTCATTCCAGATTCGCCAAGCAGCCCGGAAAGCCGTCTGACCTCAGGGAGGCACATACTATCCCACCATAGATATTCGAGGTGACGAAGAAATTCATACAAAAGGGGGGGTTGTCGATTTTACCGTGCGTTGCCGCCGGACCGGTTTTCCACCATAACATACACAGTCCCCTACTGATCGTGAGCACACATATGAGACACTCAACGACGTCTTACCGCTCAAACATCGTGCAAGCTGTCAGAGCTACTATCCTTATTTCGCATAATCGAAATCCGCCAGTTGGCTAATCTGCTGCCCATCCTTGTCAGTCCAGCGTATACACCGTGCACCCATCCGGCTTTGTGCGCATGATACAAGGCTATTCACCACACGGACAGTTAACCAGAGGGGAATAATCGGGACCACTCACTTTTCGTTATGCCAGACACACTATCCAAACTGTCACCCAGATGTTTTATATTCATGAGAGGGATCCAACATCCTCGAAAACAGCGCGCGCGTGTACTCTGCATGGGATATCGACACTGGTTATACTAAGCGCGCGCGTCGCTGGGGACAATCCGTGTACGGTGTATCTCCCGTGCTGAATAAATCACTTTCGGAGACCTTCGACTGAGTGGGTGAAGTTGCAAAGGTAGCACATTCTGAGGTCGTGCTGTCAGGAACAGCATTCAAGGTGTCGTCCTCCATCATATTCTTGAGCTATCATGCGGAACTGAATATCGAGCAGATGAGAGTTGCATAAGGAGTAGGGATATATACATACCTTTCGAGATCCTCAAGGACCACTTCACGTCCTAGAGACAGGCCCTGGGAGTGATCATCACGCTCTGAAGCGAGGCATTGAACTGGATGAGTATCCGGAGACAGCAGCTGCGATTTCGATTGTGGGGTGCCAGGAGAGGCCTCCAAGTTGGCCATGGTTGTCTTGGTCTGGATAAATAGTGCGAATGCACGGAACCTAAAACTAAACTTTAAACCCTAGCTTGGGGTTACTTCTATACCACACTGTCTTACTATTCGCGCCTGCATAGGCCACGGTGCGACTTGATCTGACACAGAAGAAGCACCCTATCGATGCCCCGTCGACATCCATAGCGAGATCGAACATCGGGTGTTTGCCGACCAGACCTGGATCTGTGTTGCCATGGAGCGAGTAAGGTTCGTTGACCTGTAAGAACTCCTTTTTTTCGATACACCCTTACAATCGCAGTGTCAACACAGAGAGGGGTTCAAAAACAACAATAGGTTATTGACCTTGGCGTCATGCCCTCGGTTTGGCTTACAAATGACTTTGAGGGAGTGAATGCCCTAGAAACTCCGTCGCTCAGGCAACGATACCGCTGTCGGCGTGCTTGCCAATTCAAGTCCAAGGTATGGTATGTGATTGAGCGAGAGGTCCCCTCAGCTCATGGGCGGGTCTCAGATTCAGACCCAGGTCCGATTAAACTGGATGCGCCGAATCACAAATGCGATCGCTAATTGCCGTTGGGAACATACCGCGCCGTGGAACCAGTTGATCTGTGCCGCTTTCCACAGTAGTAAATCTGAACTCATTCAAGTGGCGTCACTGTGTTGTCAAGTTAGCCTCTCAAGACATGTTACTCAGTCACCAAATGAAATGACAATGACTTGTGCTTGCATGAGACGCATGTGAGTACTCCTCAAGTGACAAATTGCACGGGTCTTTCCATTTGCAAAACGAATCTGACTCGAGCGCAGCCGTTCTGCGGCTTCGACTCGGTGACGTCGACGTTGAAGCTCGAGATTCGATGCAACCATATTCGTGGTCGTGACGATTTGGAACTCGTGGAGGCTCGGCGCTCAAAGACCCGGATGTTTTTGCTCACTGGTGTAACACTGATATTTTCTCACTGATGAAAAACGCTGAGCACGAGCCAGTTACTAGTCGCATTATAACGGGATCGTGGCACACGCATGAGACAAGATCCTTCCATGGTCATCATTGTCGGCGAACCCGGTGACATCGACGACGCTCCTGTCATACCCTGGCAGGTAAAGACGGCCAAGGACGTGTCAGTTGTGGCATGGACCGGGTGTCGAAGCAGGCAAAGCGTCGCCGGTGGCGGTCCCTCAACGGATGATGACTGCAGTATTTCGTGGATCAGTACACCACTAAGGAACACTATCGGACCAGGTTGCGCAAGAGTTACACTCCGAGGCGAAGGAGATCCCCGAGTGAGGGTTGTTGTATGCCAGGCTCGAAATTGCCGTGGCCCTGAGCATCATGAGTGAGGGACACGTACTAGGTCTCGTGTGGTAAGTCTGGAATCCTGCAGTTACGTGGCGTCCGGGAGGATGCTATTATCTACAGGTTCAGCCAGACAAATCGAGGGATCAATAAAATAACATTGCTTGAAGCGTCAATGGTCCTAATGTTGGTTCGTGATACCACGTACACAAAGTTACAGCACATCGAGTATCCGTACATTGTCTACAATATCAGTAAGCGAGACATTGTCCTGGAATCGTACCGTAATCAAGCTATCAGCTGCTACTCGCTTGTAGTCCATCGTACGTCGACGCGTCGATGCCGGCGTAAACAAGAGTGCACCGAATGGCTGCCTAAGACGAGCAACAAGTCGTCGTGCTCCCGTCTCTCTGTCTATTGGTGCTGTTTGGGTAGGCGCAGAGGGTGATGCAAATTCAGGTTCAACAAGGGATGATGAGTCGTCCTCGTAATCTGTTTCATCGTCAGAGGTTTCTTCGTCGTCCGAGGTTGGTGACGTTGGCACAACGTCCTCTACGAACGCATCGCCGCGCGAATCATCATGCTCCACGAGAGCATCCAACCAAGGGTGAACAAGACACAAAGACTTCATCCGAGAGAGGTCCTGTCTCGTCCTGATTTCCACCATCCCAAAGGGAATGGTATCCGTACGATAGACACGGCCTGAACCAGTTCGATGTGCCGAAAAAGGCGGGATTTGGAAAGTGATGCATGGAAGTGACATCCGACTCTCTGCGAACCGAGGGGTAGGAAGATCATTCAGACGGTCGTACAGTCTCAAGGCTGCATCGAGGTCAAATGAAGGCGCACGTAACCCAGTGATGATACGCTCCATCTCGGGGTCCGGAATAGGAAGAGGGAGGTGAGACGTTGCTGGTCCATTGAATACGGCAATACGAGCGGGAAGGCAACTATTGAAGCGGCTAGACTCCCCAGTCCATGCAAGGATACTCGCATCTCCAGATCTCGTGAGAACATTTGCCAATAGACGTCCCAGAGAAGCCTCCCCTTCACCATATATCGCGGGTATGCCGATGACGGAGAAAATGCCAAGCAATGAGTATGCAGCATCTTCTACCCATGTTGTCCTCCGGGGCGAGGCAAGATGCAGTTTCGTCCGAATGCTGCTCAAGCCAGGGGAGAGAGCAAGGTGCTGTGCGGAGATCCCGATCGCTTGCTCCATTTCCGAGATGATTTCCGGACATTCCTTGTGGTTCGGCACATCTAGATCTCTATAAAGAGTCCAATCCTCGGTGTAGAAGCGAATGACCTTCGCGGCAATATACTCCTGAAGTGTCCAAGCCCGAGTGTTCCAGATGCTGTCTGCGAGTGCACCCCACGGCGATGAAGGATGAACACCACGGAGGAAAACGATCACCATGGCTGATCCCTGGTACCACCTGAACATGGCCACCAGGGCTTCCTGGAGTACGAAGTGATCCGATTTATCGATACAGCATGTATCGCTCCACGCCCAGTTGAATCCCGCATCCCGAACAATATTGCAGAATCTTTGCAACTTGTCATGAGTCGGAAACGTCTCCAGGTCATACACTGCCATGTGCACCACCTGCTGGAACAACGGTTCGTTGTCCTCCCACTTGTGTGACAGCATCACGTATTGAAAATATTGTTGCACTTCACGTTTGATCCGGACGCAGTCGATGCGTGTCGTGGTCGACGATACGAGCTCCTTGACAATAGGCAAGGCTTCGAATACAAATGCCTGTTCAGCCCTATCGAGAAGACGACCGGTAGTTGTGTTGATGAGCACGCGTGGCGAACGATGTAGAGTCCGTTGGACCACTTTGCGGATTGCCGCTCGTGTGTTTGATGGACTGATATACCGGTCGGCTTGCTCTATCAAGCAGTGTGAACACGTCACGTTCATCATGGTAATGAGTTCACGACCCACGCTGGACGTCCGGATCAGGTGACTCTGCCATCCTAGTGAGCATCATCTCGAGCGCATCAATCGCATTGTCATAGTCTTCTCCCTTGTGTAAAGCCGCGTACTTCACTTCGTAACCCCACGGAGACGATGGATCGAGTGTAATGACCTGATTACGATACATCAACAAGATTGACCTCCACGAGGTAAAAATGAAGTACCTGGTTTGCATCCTCTACAGCCTCTTTCCATGAACCGGTTGCCAATCGTGCCTTGCTTCGCTTGATAAGAATCGCTTGCGGAGTGGAGGGGATGAGAGACAATGCACTCGAGTAGCACGAGATGGTAACGTCATATTGCTCCGCGTCCACTGCCTTGTCTCCGAGATGCTCCAGCTTCTCGGAGGAACGCTGCCTAAAGTCTAACATAGACTGTGCTGTAGGCAAGTGCACATGGAGGACACTCGCTGCTCACCAAGAGCCCAAGCCAGATACCCATCATACAGTTTCAATGTTTCGTCTCCCAATTCGTTCGTCATCTCATGGAAACACTCGACCGCATCTGCTATGCGGTTGATGATTTCGAGACGTTGGCATACCACCCTATAGACTTCGACTCTGGAGAGTGTGAACTGCAAACATCAATCTCAAGACGGTAACGACAGCAAAGGGGGAAACTCACCCCAACCGCAGAAAGCATGGTATCTTTCCACGAATCGCGAGTCAGCTTTGCCTTTGCCCACTCGTTCAAGAGCAGTGTGAGGGAAGTGCAATTTGCCGGCGGGGCAGCATTACAGTGAGCGGAAAGATGTCGTTGCGCGAAATCTAGCGGAAAAGGGTTGACGCACGACAGATAAATAGGTGGAACACGAGCTCACCACAAACCCACTCGGTCACGGGCACGCTGGCATAGATCTCTTCCCCCAATTCGCTCATCATTGCGTGAAAACACTCGACCGCATCCGTTGTGCGGTTTATCGTTTCGAGACGTTCACATATGACCTGGTAGATTGTAAATCTTGGAATCACAAACTGCAAACCAAGAGTGTCAGGCTATGAGATGGACAAGAGCCAAAAGGAGATACTTGCATTGACAGCAGCAATCAACGCCTCTTTCCACTCGCTATTCGCTAATGTTGCTCTTGCCCACACAATTAGGAGTGGAGTAGTACGAAGCATCAGCGAGTCGCCGTGTTGAGTTGCGCTCGAAGCCGCGCGACCACCGTTTTCGAGAGTCAAGAGACATTGTTTAGTGAAGTCTGCGGCAATATTTTGAATGCACGGAGAATCAGAACTGAGAATAAAACCCACCAGAAACCCACTTGGTGGTGGATACACTCGTATACACCTCGTCTTCCAATGTATCTACCATCTCGAGAAGGGATTTGCCTGCATCCTTTATGCGACTCACAGCAAACAAGGCTTCACAGTGACGCTGTCGGATCATGGTATCGAGATTGTCGAATTTCCATCCAGTAATCTGTCAGACACGGTCAGCGAGGTTGATGTGTTGCAATGCATGCGTTAAGAAGCTTACTAGCGAGATCGCAAAAGGGGCCTGTCCGATGTCGTCCGGTATTTGGGCTCGTGTGCGCTCAAATGACTGTATCGCACCCTCGTAGTCACTGCACTCCATCTGTGAATTTCCGAGCAAAAAATACATATATCCCTGGTAAATGCGTCAGTCGCCACACCCGTGGCATGGTAGCATGACATGCACTTGCCTGCACCGTATAGCACACTGAGTTGAACTGGATCGTAGCAATGAGGTCGTCTAGTCGCGATATCGCATCGACATGATCACCAGCCATGAATACGATGATAGCCTAAGGGCCATGAATGGCCCGAGAGGCAACCAAGATAGGGAAATACAGACCTTGATAAGGAGGAGAAAAGTGACGTGAGATGAATGAAAGTGCTCGAAGGCGATGTCACAGGTGCGATATCCCTTGTCCTTTTCTCCGTTGCCAACATGCGCTATGCTCTTTGCCAGGAAGGCGATGATGGATGGCTGGACATCAATGGCCTTGTCATGATCTGATGTCAGCGGCGTGGAATGGGACAGTAGAGTAACAAGTACCATTTCTGCATCTTGGAGGGCTGCATCCCACTTTTGCAGACGAGCGCGGACAGCAGCTCGGCTAGCGAGTGCATGATGACTCGGACTATGAGACTCGGAAATGGCTATAGTCAATAATGCGTCCGCATTTTCGAGATGATCATGTTTCCATGCGTCCAGCACAGCATCGTCGGTCTGGACATCAGGTTCCTGGAGAGTGGGGTGGAGAGGAGACGACAGGATCGATGAGGTGTCGTCGACTTGGCTAGCAGGTTGCTCGGAAGTAAGGTGTAGAGAAGCGGGTTGTGGGCGAGACGATGGGATTGAATCCTATACGGAAGATCAGAACGGTACCCAAATGCGCCGTAATCCAGCGAGACTCACGATGATACTCGACAGACTTTTGATGCTGATTTGACCGCCGTATCCACCAATTGCGAGAAATGTGTCGTCGGGAGAGAATGCGATTGAATTTATGCCTTGAGAGTGTCGGACGAGAGCGAGCTGGGCATGTGTTGAGGTGCACCAAAAAGTGACGGTATGCTTTGTAGAGTATGCGATAAATTGACCATGGTTTGGTAGGGCAATGCACGAGAATGTGTCGCTATCTGGGACTTGCCATTCCACGACTAATGACCCGGTGGATGCGTCGAATTCCTTGATTTTATCGGCGGATAAGATAAAGAGGTGGTTGTTGAACCACGCGAGACCAGTGTTGTACAACGGGGTTATCTTTACTTGAATGTTCACAAGCAAACAGCCATCGTTGCTGTCCCAGACCCGAACGAGTTCATCAGTGGCCGTCGCGATTCGATCCCCCAGTGACGAGTATTTCGCTGCCAACAGCAAACCAGAGCGGTCGAGTGTTTTTACTTGTTTACCAGTTGCGACATCCCAAATGGTGACTGTGCGCCCTGAAGCGGAGGCGAGCCTTGTCGAGTCTGGCGAGAAATCGACTGCGCGGACGTGGCTGCTGTCCTCGTGCTTGAAGACTTGTTCGTACGTCGTTGCGTCCCACACGAACAACTCGTTAAAGTGGGTCCCCGCTGCGATCCACCGGCCATCTTTCGACACAGCGAGACCGTTGACAATCCCGGTGCTCATTGTTGCCATTTCTCTGCCATCATCCACCCGCCACACTCTAACCCTGTTGTCGTCGCCGCTTACGATAACCTCGCCATTCGCTGAGAATGTCACTGCCCATAACTTGCTACGGACGTTTATTTCGATGGGCTGGGAATGCTCTTCTCCAAGGGTCAGTTCAAATGCAGCACTACCTCGTCACTACCCACCGGACATCGTCGACAGAAGCCGCAGAATGTAGCAGAGAATGGTGAGAGTCAACGATCACGCTGTGGTGCCATCTTTGGACTTTATACACGTTGCCCCTCACTGATAAGAATCAGTACACACGTTCCATCGCCTCATGTTTTTCGGCGCTTGCTCACGATCGCTTCTTCGCCAAGGCACCATGTCGCGAAAAAGACGACTGTCTACATCGCTCTTCAGAGATACCCGCTCGACGAGCCCAAGATAAACCACCGCTATGTGCACCATCTGCTGGAATCTCGATTTGTTGTAACTTGGTATTCCGGACGGTCATAGACGTGTTTGCAACATGATCAATGTGTACATGTTGCTGTTTGCATATCGCAGAGATCGGTATCATGGATGACGGTGACACGCACGCTGATTTCGATCAAAGCAACCGCCTGGTTCGTTCATACCACACCCGAGGACCGCATATCGCGGAGGCGATGATGGATACGACCATTGGCAGGACAGAATTCGGCAGCGACGAAGCAACACGGACCTTTCACGTCACCACCCACATTTTCAACGTATCAGTTTTTAGCCTATACCTTGTCTGTGAAGTGGACGCTCGCCGTGACTGCAGCATGAACCTAGTTCGTCAGGATAAGCGATTGGTCCCTCGCCTTTTCGCTTTGACATAGCGACTGCTGATTGAGCACCGTGCGTTACAGGCATCTACGAGAAAACCCGTCATATACCGTACACCGCCCGAGCGTTCTCATTTGCGCTCTGCATTACGTCCATCGGGCCCCACCCGTCCCCGACGATGTCCGCCACACACTCGGCCACCCACGGGATCATCGCCGTATGACAAAGCGGAAGTCTGCCCTTGACTTCGGGAAGGGACGCGTAGATGTTGGAAGGCACCATGAATGGCGCGTCGGTTTCGAGGAGGATGCGTGGGCCAGATTTCTCTTTGTCGCCATCCAGGCTCGCAGCTCCGGGTCCAGCTTCAGTTTGGATCATCTGGCGAACGAGTGCGGCGGTGTTGATATTCGTAGAGTAGGAGATGACGCCTGTGATACCGATATAGAGATTAGGAAAGTGGGCTAGCAATCGTTGAGCAAACTCGGGTGTATCGGTGAAACAGTGTATATGAATCTGCGTCAACAAGTGCAGGCATGAGCGTCAGCAAGTGTGGACACGCGATAGATAAAGGAACACACACCTTGTGATCAACCGGCACCTCTTCTTTCAATATCCGTTCCGTGTCCTCCTCCGCCTCTCGCGTGTGTATCGTGAGCGGTTTTCCGAGTCGGACAGCCGCACGGAGTTGTCGAGCGAAGACGCGTTGTTGGATGTCGCGTGGCGAGTTGTCGTAGTGGTAGTCAAGGCCAATCTCACCCCATCCGACGCAGCGCGAATGAGTCATTGCCTCGAGACTGCGTGGAAGTGAGGGTGAAACTAAGGGCGGGAACGGGGGTGAAAAAGAACGTACATCGATCGCTCGACGGCATCGTCGTAGAGCTTTGCCTCGTGCCTAGACAAAGGTGAAATCAATGAGCCATATCGACTAGGTGCGACAAATCGGACGACGTACGGGTGAACGCCTTGTACGATCGGCAGCGGGGGCGAGTCAGTTGATCTCTCCGAGCACACGATAAAACTGTGGTCCTACATACCCATCACGAACCAGTACTCGATCCCACCCCATTTTTCTGCCTTGTCCTGTGCGCTGACCGCCGAATCCGCCACCTCCTTCCATGCGGGCTGTACGGGTGCCTCACACCACACGTCGACGATCGCCTTGACGTTCCTCTGGTGGTACATTCCCCGAACGAAATCCCATACGGTATCGTATTTCCCAGCAGGGTATTTGCTCTTGTAAGCGGAAAAAGTGGTGAGGAGATGCGTGTGGGTATCGATGATCGGTGTCGTCGCTGCGTTGGGACTGGGGAGCAAGAGGTGGGATTCGTCGGGGACGTTGTATTTCTTATTCTTGTTTTTGCCCATCTTGCTGAGTTGACGGTGTACCGTGCGAGGGAGCTGACTCGGCGGACGCCATGAGTAGGTTGACCCGGGTCGCCGGAGACAAAGCATGACAAAGGTGTCGACCACGGTCTTGCAATCACAACCATCATCACCATGGCACAAACCCTCTGTTGAAAGCACGACCGCACCGGCGCCGACGTACTCTAGTGTGAAGATGAAACGGCTCTTTCTCCAGAGTCCAACCTTGATATTTGTCTCCTGATTTTTGGTGCTCACTATGTGGTCGTATCAGGTCATGCTCAACACTCCTTGACGATGGACAATGCCCGACGGCGACTAATCAGTAACAACAAGCAACTGGTATCCGATTAACAACGCCCCAAAGAAACCATTCACGGCAGCCCATCCTCCAGTCGAACACTCGTGTCGACTCGGAGCCCAAGTACGTACGTACGTACACCTGTCTCCGCCCTCCAAAGATTCCCCGTTTCTAAATCACCCTCGTCCACGTTGCCATGTTCGTGTTGTCCACCGCTGCCGTCATCGGTATCAGCGCTCAGCGAGGCTTCCCAACGGCAACAATTTTTTTCGATTCTGCAAGGGTCGGCGGCGATTTGTTCGCGTTCAAAGTCCACCTCGCAACGAACGGATGACGCAAGGTCGCTCGTGTACGTCATGTACGTGATCACGTCTCCCTGTCTCCCATTTCCCGAATCTCGAGGTAAAAAAAAATACAACATCGACGTGGATCTGAGCGGACATTGCACTTTCGGTCGACGTACGAGGCCCGATTCAGATTCATCTCGATATTGTGGATGTGACACGATCCGTGCGGTGACCATGCCATGTGGTGTTTTTCTTCTCCTGATCGGCACTTATCCATGATTCTAGCGATCCACAAGCGGGTCCTGCACCCTGGCTTCGGTATTAGACGGGCGACGACCCTTGCATGGACAAATCACGAAAGACGGTTGGGGTGTAAGACTGCCCGTCTCGGCCAGGGGCAAACGCACGACGTAGAATTATTCCACAAAATCAAATCATCCTTGGCATTAAACATATCATCGTTGACAGGCTCGAAGTCATACTACCCCTACAACAACAACGATGTGGGAGGACTATTTCCAGCATACAAAGCGATGTCCATGTGTGTTTTAGAGAGAGAATTAAGAAAAATGGATGGATACGGATGAGTAGAGAGGTTCGTGTCTTCACAACTTTAGACCAGCGGGCAGAGTTGTGCATCATCATTTGCGCTGGAAACATGAGGGGACGTCATTTCGTCGGCATGTAAGAGAGACCGTGTGATTGGTGGATGAAGAAGTGGCGATGGGGAGAAAACAAAATTGAATCTAACTTGATCAATGTATGTACAGAGTTTTGGCCTTAGTTGCAGGAAAAGGTCCCCGAAGAGAGTGAAGATGGAGAGCCGGTGGAATAACCGGGACAGTCAAAGGGAGATACGGCCGTCGTAAATGTATAAGGATCCATCGGGATGGTGGGAAGGGTGCCGGTGGAAAAGGGATCGGTAAAGGTCGTCCCGATTGCTAAACGTTCCAATTCCGCCAAGTCATGCATGGTGAATCCGGGATCGCATGTGCCAGATAAGAATGTCTATCTCGGATGAGTCAATGATCAGACCAAAGGATAAAAGGCGGACGTACAGGTTCGAGTTTGTCGTTGAAGAAGCCGTAATTTGGCGCTGCGCAGGACTCGGGGTTCTGGTTCAGGTCAGGGAGCCCATACAATGGATCCAACAGTAATGGATCGATCTGTGGCAAGCCAGGCCAATCGAATTCTTGTGGAGCCGACGAAGGATTATACTCCGCCGGCGGTGGAGCTACTGGTTCGCTAATGGGATGTGATGCCACCGACTGGTACATGACAGTGCGACTTGGGCGACGTTGCATATCGTCCTGACTGACGAGAGTAGGCGTCCATCCATCCAACGGAGGCTGGGACGGAACTGGAACAGCACCGACAGGGGGACAAGACGAGGAACGTCTGCGAGGTAAAGGTCGAGGGTACGGCCGTGGGCGTTCGGACTGGCGACATGGCTTTGGATTCTCCAAAGGCGAGGCAGCACCCATTCTGGATACCTGGCGCGGCGGGCGATCTTCCACGTGGGCGTTATCGGTCTTGCCTTTCTTGCCCTTGGCGCCATTGTGAGTCGGCGCGTATTTGTAGTCGGGATAGAGGAGCGCGTGGCGCGCCTTCTCCCGAGCAGCGAGCTCAACCCACGGTTTCTTTTGACCTGCGGTCATTTCGCGCCATAAATCTCCTGCTATACGGGAAATGTTGGTGTCGTCTAGATCTGACCTTGGCAGCGCTTTCCGCTGATGAACGAGGTCGCAACGGAAGAGGATGAATGGGTTTCGAGGACGGGGGACGTGATGGTGACCATTGGCGAGTCGGATGGGTTTAGGATGTAGCTGGCCCGACGAACCAGGCAGAGGGAGCGGCTTCGCGGGAGCGGCGGTCAACGCAGTGGCGGAGAGCTCAGACAGCTCGAGGGGCCTAGGGAGAGCAAAATACGGAGGGGTCGCTATGCCTTCGGCGCACAACGTTGGCGCATAGCGAGGGAACTCGCTGGCAGCCCGCTGATCGATGATGGGGGAACGGATGCGGCGACGTGACAGAAAGACATCGCATGTATCATCGAGGCTCCTTTTCTTGTTCATGTTGTGGTAAGAAGTAAAGAAGACCTAGAGGCGTTCAATGCATTCAGTGGCCCTTTGTGACGCTGAACCTTTGAACATTTCAAGGGGGAAGCTGTGAAAGGAAGAATATATACTTCCAGAAGGCGGTATGATGTGACAGGACAAGGGGGTACCTACTACGGGACCAATCGAAGATGGATCTGATAGTGAGCTGGTGACGGGCGGCTTCGCTGAGTGGTATGTTTTCTAGTCCGCCCAATTGTCCGTCTTGTTTTGGGAAATCGCATAATCTGTCAAAATATTCCCCCTTTGAATTTGGTTGACTTCGGTGCCATCACCAAGCACCACGTTCCCCAGTCGAGCCGACTTTGTGGACACTGGGCGTAACAAGGGTGTAACCGGTTGACCTAATTGCACGGTACGATCGCAGTTCAGAACGTTCGGGTTCGGTAACAACACTGGTGGGCTCCTAACACTTAGTCCTGCCCAGTGGAGTCACGTAAACTGACAAGCTTCTCGGCGACGCACAAGCTTAACGACACGTGTGTCACCAGACAATGACGCATAAATCGAGGCTCGACCCAGCTGCAGGAGCTCTTCTCCGTACCATCTTGACGACGCGCGACCGCTCATTGCCTGTGCCACACTTTACGAGCTCACATATACTTGTGCAGTCGCCATGTCGCCAGCCTAAGCACTAAGTTGCTAACTGGAAACCCCTCCGTAGCTTGAGACGGTCTTCTGGGGGAAAGTTGCATTCCGCAAATCGCTGGGACAACCCGACATTAAATAACATCAAACATAAAAAGTTGGGTAAGGATACGAGAAAACGCGGAGGAATACGGATCGTAGCAGAGACAGACAGGGGAATTGAGTGTATTAATTCGTTGCCTACAACATGCATCATAACGTACTAGGTCAGCGGTACTTGTGACGATTAGAGACCAGACGTACATTGTGATTCAAAGGTCCATCCACTGAGGTTCATCAGCGGTATCCAAAAATTTCTTCAGCTTCTCCACCTTGGCGCGGATGAGCGCATGTGACGTTGACCCTCTCATCGGGCGTAAAAAGTTGCGTGCGACATAAATCTGGGCTACCTCGTCGGGTTTGCCGTGCAAGAGGAACCGTACTAACGCGAACTCCCCATCCATCTTCAGCTCGTCGCGGATGAGCTCGACGCTGTCTGCGATGAGGGCAAACTCGTTCATCACGCCTTGAGGGTCGACGTTGCGTTTCCGACCAAAATCGATAATCCAGTCAAACCGCAGGACATAACCGAACACTTGTTTTCGTTCCCTGCTGGGCCGTGGAATGCGGATGAGTATCGGAGGATCGGACGGCGGTGTCGACCTGGAAAAATGTGTAAATCAGTCGGGATGGCCAGGGAGAGTCATCTCGACGTACGCCATGGACTGGACAAGGCAGATGTTGAACGCTTCGTCAACGGATCAGTTATAAGAGATTATGTAATCATGTTCATCCATTGTTCCTCGGTTTTGGACAGTGATGCATGATGAATCGGTGAAGTCCTGTCAGGTCCTACTACCGAGCTTCGGCTTCGGCTTCCACCATGACGCGTTTCAGACTGACGGTGATTATACCTATTGTTCTCCAAATTCGATTGTGATGTGGATGTGGACACCCATATAACCGCGAGGTCTGAAGACGGCGACCCCATTACTGCCGGTCTACATGCCCAACCTCAATCCTGATACTCATGCCGATTTTTCGTTGCCAGGCTGGGTGACTACTCCTGTCACTCGTCACACTTGCCTCTCATCACTCGCCTCTGCATACAGCAGAAAATGGAACCCTCGTAACCTCGAGTACCCATGGTACGAACCATGGGCTCAGATCTTACAAGCTCTAGTAGCGGATCTTCCCCCACTTGCCGTGGCCCCACAATTGTATCTGTGGTACTACCGAAATCCTAATCCCCAAGACCACCGTATCCAGCCTCCTACACAAGATGAAGATGACTGGTTCGAAGAAGGCGACACTACGCTAGACTCCATCGAGAGCATCCATGTTGGGAGTCGTCGCAACAAATACCAGCTTGTTGATTTTGCGATCACCCGCAAAGTATCGAGAACTCGACCAGCCCCTGCTGTACCACACGCACCTGAGGATCAGTTCTATCTGTCCCGAAAGGTGGAATATATGGGCATTCCGGTTCTCTGCGAGCTGAAGCGTGGAGGCATGTACTTTTTTTTACGTCCATCTCAATCCTGACGACATCTTCAATGTTCATCTTCATATTCCCTGTTCGCGTTACAGGACCCCGTACATCCAACTTTCCCATCAGTCTGGAGCATGCCCACCGCCTGCTTCACGTCGCATCCGAACAACTCCTACGACAAGCCCATCATCTCTTCGAAATGTATCCACATCAAGAGGAAGTCTTGTTAATCGCAGTTGCTGGCTTCTGGTGGTTACACCGTGTACTTCCCCGAAACAAGACCAAGATTGCAACTGCAGAGGAGATAGAATCAGAAGAGCATGCTGAAGCCAACACTGAGCCTGACGCGTTTGAAGAAAACAAGATCCCTGCCGACTTGCAAGATGGGGTGGTAGACATGAATGTTGGACCTGACCTTGCACAGGATGAACAGGACCTGTCCGGGTTGCCTTCTATCCTCTGTGGATTGGAGAATGTTACCTTCCAAGACCAGATCTCTGAAAAGCTGCCGCTTCACCTCCTCATGACCCCAGTCAACTTTCGGCTTTCCACCATCTGGTCTCAACCCCTTCTCTTCGGTACACCCCCATCGAACCAAGTGCTGTATCTAATCCGACAGCATTTGGAAAGTATTATCAATCACGGTTACAGTGGTACTAAAGGCTAACTGGTCTATTGTGTTGACGACTTATGTATCACGCGATTTCCGAGGTCTTCCTCTTCGACTATGTATTTGTACCGTACTTATGTTTGTCAGTTGCTCGCTTTCTCCATCTACTCTTTTTTTCCAACACAAAAGTTTGATAAGATGGGAGAAAACGCGAAGGAGTACGAATCGTAGCTGAGACAGACAGGTGAATTGAGTTTATTAATTCGTTGCCTACAACATGTACCATGATGTACTAGGTCAGCGGTACTTGTGACGATTAGAGACCAGACGTACATCGTGATTCAAAGGTCCATCCACTGAGGTTCATCAGTGGTATCCAAAAATTTCTTCAGCTTCTCCACCTTGGCACGGATGAGCGCGAGTGTCGTCGACCCTCTCATCGGGCGCAGAAAGTTGCGTGCAACATAAATCTGGGCTACCTCGTCGGGGTGCCCATGCGAGAGGTACCGTACTAACGCGAATTCTCCGTCCTTCTTCAGCTCATCACGAACAAGCTCGACGCTGTCGATGATAAGGCCAAATTCGTTCTTCAGGCCATGAGGGTCAACGTTGTGTCTCTGACCAAACTCGATAATCCAGTCGGACCGGAGGATATAACCAAACACTTGTTCTCGTTCTCTACTGGGCCGTGGAATACGGATGGGTATTGAGTCAGACTGCGGTGTCGACCTGGAGAGGTGTGTAATTCAGTTGGGATGGTGAGTGTCACCAGTAATACCTCGACGTACACCATCATGGGCTAAGTGTTGTGGAATTCCGGGCCCCGGCTATTACGTCAACCGGATCAAATGGTAGGGTTACGTAATTCCGCTCTGATGCGCCGTGACTCGGAGGTCTGATCATCTGATGCTTTCTTCCATAATTAATCGATGTTCTATTCGTGTTGTATTTCTGTTTGTCAGTTCATCGTTGCTCGCTTTCTCCATTTCCATATCGTAGTCTGACTCTCCCTATAACTTGTTGTGGCCTGCCTTCATACATGGTCTACTCATCTGCTTCGACTGCTTGTCCCGTTTTACCTGGGGCATGTACCACAGGATGTAACAGAGACAGACAGAAGAATGGAAAGTATCAGTTCGTTGTCTATAACACGGTACTTGTGACATTTCGAGACTAGACGTACATGATCAAAGATCCATCCACCGGGGTTCATCGGTAGTACCCAAAAATTTCTTCAGCTTCTCTACTTTGGCACGGATAAGCGTGTGTGTCATCCCTCTCTGGCGCGAAAAATTGCTCGCGACGTAAATCTGGGCTATCTCGTCGGGTTGTCCATACGAGAGATACCATACCGACGCGAACTCCCCGTCCTTCTTGAGCTCGCCACGGATGAGCTCGACGCTGTCCATGATGAGGTTAAACTCGTCCTTCACGCCTTGAGGGTCGGCATTGCGTTTCCGTCCAAAGTCTATAATCCAGTCCGACCGGAGGATGTATCCAAACAATTGTGCTCGTTCCCTACTGGGCCGTGGAATGCGGATGGGCGTTTGAGAGTCGGACTGCCCGGACGTCGACCTTGGAAAATCAAGTCCACTAGGAATGTCACCAATCAGTTGGAAGAGTTTGTAAACCTCGACCGACGTACGCCATTGGCTACCAGGTTGTAGATTAACGCTTATTTTTGGTCTTGTTAGTACAAGTTTGGAGTGATCATGGCATGAAAGATAAGATGATCAGTCGCCGCTTGTCCGATCGCTTCACCAAAAAACCCTCGCAACATGTCTCCCCTCTCTCATCCCTCTATCCTAGGTACGAGATCGTCACGAACACCAAACAAAAAGGCTCACGTCCTGTAGATGGTTGGTTCCGAGAAGTCTCTTCCCAATGGCCTGGCCAAGCCATGACGCTCAAAGTCAACAAAATTCTTCACGTCGAAAAATCGCTCTACCAAGACGTCCTCGTCTTCGAGTCCGAGACGTACGGGAACGTCTTGGTTCTCGATGGTGTCATACAGTGTACCGAACGCGATGAGTTTTCGTGCGTAATGGCCTAGACGGGGGGGCGGGATGCTCATCGATGGTGTCATACAGTGCACCGAACGCGATGAGTTCTCGTGTGTAATGGCCTAGACGGGGGGGCGGGATGCTCATGCGTGACGCGATAGGTATCAAGAGATGATCGCACATCTCCCTCTTGCGAGTCACCCGAACCCAAAAAAAGTGCTTGTCATCGGGGGTGGCGATGGTGGCGTCGTTCGGGAGGTCTTGAAGCACGACACGGTCGAGCACGTCGTTCTATGCGACATTGACGAAGTGCGTCATCCCTCGCTTGTCATCGCCGATCTTGATCTCCAACATAGGCTGTCGTCCGAGTATCCAAGATATACCTTCCGCACATGTCTTCACTTTTAGAATCCCCTCGCGTCACGGTCTTTATCGGGGACGGTTTCAAGTTCCTTGCGGAAAACGAATCGACGTACGATGTCATCATCACTGACTCTTCCGACCCCGTTGGTCCCGCGCAGTCTCTCTTTCAAAAGCCATACTTCAAGCTATTGCACGATGCATTGGCTCCAGGTGGTCATGTATCTACCCAGGGCGAATGTCTCTGGCTTCACTTGCCTCTCATCTCTCAGCTACGAACCTCGACGCGCGAGATCTTCCCAGTTTCACAGTACGCGTTCACTACCATCCCAACATACCCCTCTGGACAGATTGGATTCATCGTATGCTCAAAAGATGGAGAAAGAGTACTCAGTGAACCAATTCGAAAGGTCAAGGATACGCTTTATTACAATGAAGATATTCACCGTTCTGCCTTTATCCTCCCCGAGTTCGCGCGTGCGATTCTCGATGAAGGAAAAGACATCCAACCCCTCTTTGGCAAGAGCGCTCTCGCTGCTAAAGCCATCGAAGAGGGCCATAAGGGGTACAAAATCCTTCTGCTTGGATCGGGTTTCGTCGCACGTCCATGTGCCGAGTATGTCGTCCGTAACCCATCCAACGAGCTGGTTATCGGTTAGTATCCGCCCCAAATCGCATGATCAGAGACTGACACTTGCCACTAGCATGTCGGACACTCAGCAGTGCCAAGGCTTTGGCCGAGGGTCTCCCGAATGCAACTGCCATCACCCTCGATGTCAATTCGACGGTCGATCTCGAGGCACAAGTGGCTGCCCACGATCTCGTCATTTCCCTGATCCCTTATGTCCACCACGCTGCAGTCATCAAGGCCGCCATCAAGGGAAAGACACATGTTATTACGACGAGTTATGTCTCCCCTGCAATGAGAGAGCTTGATGAGGAAACCAAGGCAGCGGGGATCGTGGTCATGAATGAAATTGGTCTTGATCCAGGTATCGATCACCTTTACGCTGTCAAGACCATCTCAGAGGTGCACGAAAAAGGTGGAAAGGTGGGGATCGATATTGTTGATGACAAGCGATCCTGATGATCATCGATGTGGACAGATCAAGCAGTTCCTGTCGTACTGCGGTGGGCTGCCTGCACCGGAATGCTCAGGAAATCCCTTGGGGTACAAGTTCTCTTGGTCGTCCAGAGGTGTCCTGTTGGCTTTGCTGAACTCGGCTGCCTACCTATCGGAAGGCAAGCAGCTCGACATCGTCGGAAGCGATCTCATGCAATACGCCAAGCCGTACTTTATCTCCCCCGCGTTTGCTTTCGTGGCCTATCCCAACCGCAACTCGGTTCCTTTCCGCGAGTTCTACAACATTCCAGAGGCGGACACCATCGTTCGTGGTACCTTGCGCTACCAGGGATTCCCAGAATTCATCAAAGCGTTGGTTGACTTGGGCTTCCTCGACGCCACTGAGAAGGAATGGCTCACGGCGGACCTCACATGGGCAGAGGTCACTCAAAAAGCCATCGGTGCTAATGACGCGTCTGAGAGGTGAGTAGTAACACACATCTCTTGATTCGTTTCTGACCACGTACTCAGCTCCCTCGTATCCCACATCAAGTCCGTGTGCAAGTTCCCAAACGAGAGCGAAAGCTCGCGCATTATATCCGGCTTGCGATGGATCGGGTTGTTCTCGACCGCCAACGTGGTTCCGAGGGGAAAGAACTTGCTAGATACCCTCTGTGCACAACTGGAAGGATTGATGAAGTACGAGCAAGGCGAGCGTGATCTCGTCATGCTTCAGCACAAGTTTGTCGTGGAATGGGCTGACGGGACGGAGGTAAGCATCAGCGTCGGATGCAAGTGAAAAAGGAAACGTGCTGACAGTGTGCGCTAAAGCAAACTCTGACGTCGACCCTCGAGCAATATGGGAGCCCGTCTGGTCACTCGGCGATGGCGCTGACTGTTGGTCTCCCATGCGGTATTGCTACCCAACTCGTTTTGGATGGGGTGATTAATACCCCTGGCGTTCACGCACCGTACACCAAAGAGATCTGCGAGCCCATTCGAGCTGTGTTGGAGCGTGAAGGATTGGGTTTGATCGAGAGAATTTTGTAGTGTAATAAGCGTTATACATCTCGACCACGCACTGACAGAGGTCTTGGGGATAGAAGAATGACGCGTCCTCGGCTATGGAATGAGCGAGGTAGTGTAGTAAGCGATGTAGTACAAAACGAACTTTGCTCAACCAATGGCCACACGCCTATGGAGATCCTTATTGTTATCCAACTTGGACCGCAATGTCGATGATTTCACCATGGCGATCACCAGACGATCAACACCCCACAGAGACCTCTGAGCTCCAACTCGAAACCGAGTCGATCCTTCTCAAACATCTCCCACCTGATCCAGATTCCCTGCCACCCCTTCAGCGACAACAACACCTCCAATATCTCGTCCGAAACCTCGCCCAAGGCTTTCCATCGCGCTACATCAGTCAGGATGCGAGTCAAGCTTGGCTCTTGTACTGGACGCTCCAGAGTTTTGGCGTGTTGGGCGTCGTCTTAGACCCTGATAACAAGCAGCGGTGCAGTCTTTTTGCATCACACACCGACACGAGTTGACCATCATCATCTTCAGCGCGATCGACAAGATTTTGGCATGGCAGCATCCAGAGGGCGGGTTTGGCGGTGGGCCGGGACAGGCTGCGCATCTCCTCACGACGTACGCGTCCGTTTGTGCGCTCACGATCGTCGGTCGACCAGGCGCGGGCGGAGGCTGGGACCAGATCGACAGGTGCGTTTCGCGTCTGCGTTCGTGTTCACATCTCACGTGCAATAGGGAAAAGCTGTACGCCTTTTTCATGTCTTTGAAGCAACCCGATGGCTCGTTTCTCGTTGCGCACCATGCCGAGGTGGACGTCCGGTGAGTCACCGTCTCGCTCGCTCTCCTCGCAGACTCATCTGACGTGCTCATTTGATCGTAGGGGCATGTACTGTCTTCTCGTCGTCGCGTACCTCTTGAATCTTCTCACACCCGAGCTCCTCCGAGGCACGCCCGGGTTCATCGCGTCATGCCAGACCTACGAAGGCGGGTTTTCGTCGGCGTCGCAACCGTATTACACCGCCGTCGCGGAGGGGCGGGGGACGCTCCTCGAGGACATCCGGCCACCGCTCGGTGAAGCGCACGGGGGGTACACCTTTTGTGCGCTCGCGTCGTGGGTGATGATACAGCCCTATCTCGAGGCGTCTCAGTCTCGCTCCACCACCACCACCACCACACCGACGACGACGAGTAACCCATCGATCGACTACAAGAGGTTGTTGAGATGGCTCGTACAGATGCAAGGTTCCGAGACCGAATTGGGAGGGTTCAAGGGACGAACGAATAAACTCGTCGATGGGTGTTATTCGTGGTGGGTCGGGGGGTGTTTTGCGTTGTTGGCGTCGCTCGGCGTTGGTGGACATGCGCACGATGCTGGCCACCAGGATCACACCGCGGACGGGAACGAGGAGTGGGACGATGATACAGATGGTGCGTACATGCGATGGTGGTGTAACGTGGTCGCCTATTCACGCACGCAGGGTCGGTGTGGGACAAGACGGCGTTGCAAAAGTATATCTTGTGTGCTGCGCAGCACCCCGCTGCGGGTCTGCGAGATAAGCCACCCAAGTACGTCGCGATATCCCTGTCGCTCTCCCTATCCCGTAACGCAACACGGACAGGGCCGCAGATGCGTATCACACACTGTATTGTCTTGCGGGGCTCTCGGCGGCTCAGCATACCGTCCGGCCACTCCCTGCACGGCGCGCCGAGATCGATCAGGCGTGGTGCGAGACTTTGGGTGAGGTCCCTTTTCAGCCCTCGTGTGTCGATCAGGATGCTCAACGAAGACGATGGCCAGGGTCGTCGCATGAGCAGCTGCGCCACGCTGCGTTCGCAGATGCACTAGCGTGGTCCGAAGAAGAGGGATTGTCGCACGTCCTTGGCGGGGCGGTGAACCGCGTGGTACGTCTTTTCCTGTTGGTACCTTCCGTGACGTTGAACACCTCTAGAACGCCACGCACCCTGTGTTCAACTTGACCACTACGCACACCCAAGGCATCATGTCGTATTTCTACAAACAAACAATTCCGAGACGTACTTAGTTTGACTAGGACGGCAATAACGATACAAGAATAAATGTCAAGCTAGAAATGTTGTAAAGAATCTTTCACTTTTCACATCTTCACATATCACTATCTCTCCCTTGTATCATATCACACGTCACATATTCTATTACCTTCTACACAGTTCCATATCACTTGGTCTGTGCGCAGACTGAGAACGTATATAAGTAGTACCATCTGTGTAGTTAATTCCTTAGAATTGATATACTTTTTCCCTCCTTTCGCAACTGCTCACTTTGAGTAGCCGTTTGTGTTGAATCATAACATTATATCAATTCTCTTTATCAAACCCCTACTCAACTCGCCTCGACATCGTACACTTCGTGCGATTGTCTTGTACCGCTTCATATCGTTGTCGACGCGTATCTCTCACTTGACACTGTGTTTTGGGCGATTGTGTGTAAGCCCCAGAACATAGTAGTTGGAGAGCTCTTCGTGAAAACCTCGGTGGTTCGTTATACTCGGATCCCAGAGTTAAGGGAAATCTGCGTTCACGCGCACAATCTGTGAACGGACCACAACCGTACCCACTGTGTATAACACGCTCGTCCGGCGTATTAAATACGGATAAAGTTGCTGTTCCCCATAGTGCACTAGGGGCCTTTTTTGGGTGAGGTCGACCCAGACGTTTAGGGATAGACGATACATACGGTCCCCGGTTCGCGTGATTACCATACGTCACGTCGTTCATACAACACGTACAGTTGTAGTGCTGGATAGCTAGGCTATAGAACGCCGAACCTCTGGTTAAAATTATCGACTCTCCCGTTCAAAACCTTCGCGGGACGTAGTATACTTAATACTGTGTTCTTCTGTACCTCCATCTTCCAATCGCATTCAGCCCTCTGTGTTACCATCGGTCTATCTTTAGACTGACAGGACAAGGCACTGCGCATCCTCCAATCGCAATCGTTCCATTTCTAAGTGAAGTCATCCGGTAACCGCCGGACCGTAACTTAGTACACGGAAATCGCGAATCTGTCATCATTACGTCCCTACCCAGAACCGTCTTCGAGACCCCGGCGACTTCCCTCTATGTCGTCAGACTTCCCCGGTCTCTCGGACCTCCAACAAGCACTCCCTCCAATGCCTCCACCGAGTCCATCTCCCTGGAATCTAGGACTTCCATCGAGACCGCCGACTGCAGCCTCCTTCAGCGCCGCACCTCAGAATGTCCCTACCCCTTCTGCTCATATGACGACTGCCCAACGGCAGCACATGCAGAAACAATTTCTGGAACATT
The DNA here is from genome assembly GCA_038093535.1 of Boletus reticulatus. Taxonomy (NCBI): domain Eukaryota; kingdom Fungi; phylum Basidiomycota; class Agaricomycetes; order Boletales; family Boletaceae; genus Boletus; species Boletus reticulatus. The sequence continues at coordinate 127,259 of JBBPSJ010000028.1, forward strand.
ACAACGCATGGAGAGCGGCATTCCAATACGACCCTGCTTCTGCGGGAGCTCCACCCGAACCTCCGTCCGAAACCAATTGGATGACCTCTTCCGGACGCCACGGAGACCATTCATCCCCCTCATCCCCATCCTCTATTTCGTCGAGAACTTCAGTATTTCGACCGAAAGCAAGAAGGCCTCTCCCTTCGAGACCGGCCGAAACCCCGATTCAACTACCAGATACAGACGTCCCCATGCGTCCTCCATCACGAATTTCTCTAGGCCGTCCCCCGTCGCAAGCCTATCGAATCCAGTCCTTCCCACAAGTAGGTGGTCAGAATGGACAGAGGATGAAGTCACTGGTAGCGAAACCCGAGATGTACGACGGGAACAAAACAAAATACGTACAATGGTCGCGGCAAATCTCGCTGTATTTGCTCGGCTTCGGCGCAAGTCTCTCTGATGCCGAGAAAATTTTAATTGTACTTGGTTTCATGCGAGGGGACAACGCTGCAGGACGCTTCGCGGACCTGTATGTAGAAACAAACAAATACCATCTCGACCAACAGAAGTTCGACGACTTCTGTAACGAAATCAACGGTGTCTTTAAACCGGCCGCGCTCAAACGCCAAGCCGAAGAGAAGCTGATGGAGATACGTCAAGGCCAAAATGAAACGGTCGAAGACTTCTTCGTCAAAATGAGGACACTCATCTCCGAGGCCGAGTACAGCCTCATACATAACCGACGACACCTCGTGCAGATAGTACGTCGCGGAGTTCGAAACGAGATCGTAGAATTCGTCGAAAGACAGAGTTCCCATCTCCTCGACCTCGACGGCTACAACATGTTCGGTGAATGGGAAAAAGCGCTGATCAAAGCAGATCAGATCTTGCAAGAGATCCATATGCGCAAAAAGGCATCCCAGAACCGATACACGCAATCCTCCCGCCCAACGTGGCAAAACAAATCGGCAGATGCTGGGAAATCAAGTACCCCTGCCACTTCTTCATCATCTTCTCCCGCCACCTCCGCTCCACACCCAAACGCCACAGGAACGTTTGGAGGGCAAGGCGCCCCAATGGATATCGGCAAACTCCGTGCCGAAGGAAAATGTTTCAAGTGCCAGAAGCCATGGCCTTGCAAGGAACACTTCAAACCCCGACAGATAAGGGTTATGGAGTTTAGAGGAGAAAAGCTGGAGTGGAAAACGGGCGAAGAATTAGCCCAAAAAATTGCCGAAGTAGAAGCTAAGGGTTTTCCAAAAGAACAGTAGATAGGTCGACTACTGTTCCATCTAAGTCATTGTCGTCTACCAATAAATATTCTATTCTTTCAAACGACGATGGCGAGACCGATAAGTCACAAGAAACGGCTGCAGAGCGCTGTGTTGTGACAAAAGATGACCCAATGCGACATAAATGCAATCTATGTACGCAACAAATAAGTTATTGGATAACAAACTGCGGGTGCGCAAAGAAACCCAAAGTAAATCTACCAGAGGTTGTCGAGATAAGATCGATGACAGTTACTCCGCCTACTATTCAACAAAAACGTATAGATGTAAGGCAAATGTACCCACAATTGTCGATAAAAGAAATCGAACAATTATTACCTTCTGAACAAAAAGAGCACGAGTGCGTGGCTGCTGTGCGCCCGCTCGAAGAGCCAATTGTTCCGAAGAAGATCACGATCCTTCAACGAGAATCAAAACAGATCAAAAAATCCAAAAGAAGTTGGATAAACACGGTCGATCCTTGGTCCGTTGAATGGATTAAGAAAATGGCAGATCATACCGATGAGGAAAGAACCCTCAAACACCTAAAAAGTTTCGTGCACGAACAAAGACTACCCGAAGTAGTGCCGGAACTAATTCATCAAATAAGATCGATGACTTCTGTAGAAGCTCATCTGATAATTCGCGATCTACAAAAGAAACCCCGATTCGTAAGCCGCAAACGATCAAAGGATTCATTAGAAACACGGGTAACTATCGTAAAACCCGATGGATCCAAAATAGATACGGTTGCGCTAGTAGATTCAGGGTGTAGTGGATCAACAATTGATGAAAGGTTCGCTCGCGAACACAAATTAATGGTATATGATCTACCAAAACCAATGCCGGTCTATAACGCAGACGGCACGCTAAACCAAGGAGGGTCAATTAAGCAGTTCGCTACGCTAGAACTACATATTGACGATCATCGCGAACGACTAGCTCTAGCGATGACACGTCTAAGTACTCATGCCGTCTTTCTCGGACATGATTGGCTGCGAACCCACAACCCTCAGATCGATTGGAAAACGGGTGAGATAAAGCTTACCTGCCAACTCGACCATATTCCCGAATTCATCTCGGAAGAAGAGTCCGATGATCAGAACCAAGGCAACGAAGACGAGGAGCGAATATTCCAAATTGATACGGAAAGCTATATCCAAACCTTGTCAACCGATTTGGATATCGAAGCAAAGAAGGCGAAATATGAACGAACCTTCGAAAACGTAGTCCCAGAACATTATCACGATTACAGAGATGTGTTCGAAAAAGAAAGCTTCGATGAACTCCCACCACGTAGACCTTGGGATCACGTGATCGAACTCTTACCCGGAAATCACACAATCGATTGCAAAACATACAATCTGACACTAAGCGAGCAAAAGGAGCTCGAAGATTTCCTAGATGAAAACCTTAAAACCGGAAGAATCCGTCCCTCCAAATCTCCGTTCGCCTCACCCTTCTTCTTCATCAAAAAGAAGGACGGCAAACTCCGACCCGTACAAGATTACCGGAAATTAAACGCCATCACAGTAAAAAACCGGTATCCCTTACCCCTCATATCCGAATTAATCGACAAGCTAAAAAATGCGAAATATTACACTAAGCTTGATATTCGATGGGGTTACAATAACGTACGAATGGCAGAAGGAGATGAATGGAAGGCAGCCTTCCGAACAAACAAGGGTTTATTCGAACCACTAGTAATGTTTTTTGGACTTACAAATTCGCCGGCAACGTTCCAGACAATGATGAATCACCTATTCCGCGACCTAATTAGTCAAGGAAAAGTAGTAGTCTATATGGACGACATCATGATCTTCACGGCGACTTTAAAAGAACATAGAGAAATTGTCCGCCAAGTACTACAAATACTGCGCGACAACAAATTATCTCTAAAACATACCAAATGCGAATTCGAACAAACCGAAACCGAATACCTTGGACTCATAGTCGGTCATCAGACAATCAAAATGGACCCCGCAAAAGTCAAAGGAATAATCGAGTGGCCAATTCCCACCACTCGTAAACAACTCCGCGGCTTCCTAGGATTCCTTAACTTCTACCGACGATTTGTCCAAGATTTCGCCAAGATTGCTCGACCCCTGAACGCTCTCACGTCCGAAAAGAAAGAATGGATCTGGACTACCGATTGCCAACAGGCGTTCGAACAATTAAAAAATACCATTACCTCCGCTCCTGCATTAGCCATGCCTACCGAAGAAGATCCATTCCGCGTGGAAACCGATGGATCCGGAATTGGCATCGGCGCAATCCTTACCCAAAAACAAAACGATCGATGGCACCCTATCGCCTATATCTCCCGATCACTGTGTGATGCCGAAAGAAACTACCACGCAGCAGATCTCGAAATGACGGCTGTCGTTTTCGCTCTCAAGGAATGGCGTCAATACTTACTCGATGCTGCTCAACCTTTCGAGGTCCTCACCGACCACAAAAACCTCGAATTCTTTAAAAAACCCCAAGACCTATCTCGTAGACAAGCGAGATGGCATCAATTACTCCAAGAATATCACTTCACAATGATACATCGTCCAGGCAAGAGTAACCCGGCAGACCCTCTGTCCCGGAGGCCAGACTTTGAAAAGGGGGTAGACGATGATAACAAAGATCAAATACTCTTATCGGATAATCTTTTTGCATCAAATTCGGTGATCGAAAGAGCTGCTGTGCGCTCTATCGGACCAAATCAACAAGAGCACGTTGAGTGTGTGGCTGCTGTGCGCCCACTTAGCGAAGAGCCCGTTGAATTAATAGTTGCAAAAACACAACACCTAAAAGAGAAGTTTGCGATCAAAGGTTTAAACAAAAAAGAAACGCATTGGTCACAAAAAGACGGAATCACGTACTGGAAAGATCTTCTTTACATCCCTAAATCCGATCAATTAAGAGAGAAGATCATCATCCAAAATCACGATCACCCCTTAGCAGGACATCCAGGAACCCGTCGAACGCGTGACCTTATCATGCAAAAATACTATTGGCCCACCGTCACAAAAGATGTAAAACGATATATCAAAGGCTGTGACAAATGCCAAAAAACCAAACCAATTACACAAACCCACCGAACTCCGCTCCACCCAAATGAAATCCCGCAAGCACCATGGGAAATCATTTCCATAGATATTATCGGTCCCTTACCCGAATCACAAGGAAAAAATGCCGTACTCACGGTTGTAGATCGATTTTCCAAAATGATACACCTCTTCCCTATCTCCACCGACATCACATCAAAAGGAGTTGCCACAATCTTCCGTGACAATATATTCAAACTCCACGGCACTCCCCAAAAGGTGATATCAGACAGAGGTCCTCAATTCGTCTCGTCATTTATGACGGACCTATACACAATGCTGAAAATCGAAGCCAATCCCTCTACGGCATTCCATCCCCAAACAGACGGACAAACTGAACGATACAACGCTACAGTTGAACAGTATTTACGTCTGTATACAAACCACCTCCAAACAGATTGGACCGATTGGTTAGCCCTAGCCGAATTTACCCACAATCAGAATGTCACCGCAACCACGGGTTATTCGCCATTCATGTTGAACTATGGACAACAACCAATCATAAGACAAGAAAATCGGAAAACGATCCGAAATGAATCAGCCGATGAGTTCATCAACACGATGAAAAGAACCATAGAACAAGCCAAACACGCCCTAGAACACGCCTCAGAAGATATGAAGAAGTTCTATGACCGAAAGGCAAGATCTCCGATCGAATACAAAAAAGGAGATATGGTTCTATTAGAAGGCACAAACATCAGATCGGATCGACCTTCAAAGAAACTCGGAGACAAAAGATACGGTCCCTTCAAAGTGGTAGAAAAAGTCGGCGCAGCAGCATACAAACTTAAGCTCGACACCAAGTGGCGTGGAATCCATCCCGTTTTCCACGAATGTCTCCTTCACCCTTATCACAAAGGAGAATTCCCAAGCCAGCAAAAAGAACCACCACCGCCACCGGACCTTATCCATGGAGTAGAAGAACAAGAAGTCGAAGAGATTGTAGCTTCTCGTGAGAAACGAAACCGTATCGAGTACCTTGTCCAATGGAAAGGGTTCCCTTCGGAAGAAAACGAATGGATCCCCTATTCTAAACTCGAACACGCCACAGAAGCTGTCAAAGACTTCCACCGCTCTCATCCCACTGCTCCACGACCACAACCTAAACTCCGACTTCGAGAAGTATACAATCCCGATCAACCCGATTCATCTTGTACCTGTCCAATTTGCAAAGGCGTTCCCCTTCCATCAGTTACCACATCCGTCCTTAAAAGCCCCGAGTTCTATGAATTTCGCGCTTTTATCAATAACCAAATACTCTCCAATGGAACGTCGAGTGTAAAAAGGGGGTAATGTAAAGAATCTTTCACTTTTCACATCTTCACATATCACTATCTCTCCCTTGTATCATATCACACGTCACATATTCTATTACCTTCTACACAGTTCCATATCACTTGGTCTGTGCGCAGACTGAGAACGTATATAAGTAGTACCATCTGTGTAGTTAATTCCTTAGAATTGATATACTTTTTCCCTCCTTTCGCAACTGCTCACTTTGAGTAGCCGTTTGTGTTGAATCATAACAAATGTAGCATGTACGATGTGACCCAGACGTTCTGTACCCCAACATGTTTGTACGAACGTGCATCATAAGATATCAATATACACACCGCATCACACGATGACGCACGAATCCCTCGTCTTGGCATCCGCCTTGTCCATCAACAACCGATTCCGCACGCGCAAGTCCTGCACTTCCTCTTGCAACGCACGCGACCGCTCCTCTTCATCTCTTCGCAGCCGTATCAACGACGGCAACAGCTTCTCGACAACATGCCACCCTGAACACCGTTTCTGCAGCGGATACCGCAGCTCGGGGGGTAAGAACCGGTCGTCCTCGGTCCCAAACTCGGTCCAGGTGATGCCCATGTCGAGTCGACACCGAACGGGGCAAATCCGGCTTAGAAACATGGCGACCGCGGTCGTATCCCGGACCTGGGACGTCCCGAGCGACAGCGTGCGCAGCGCACGAAAAGGTTCGAGTGGGGTGTGCGATGAGGGGATCTCGGCTTCGGAGGCGTTGATGTAGAGCCCGAGCACGCGGAGACGTGGGCAGTGTTCTGCAAAGGGTAAGAGTGCGCAGAGGTCGAGGCTGAACGCGTCTTCGTGGATAAAGAGAGGTTCGGCGTTGAGCATGAGGTTTTCGAGGTGGGGCCATTTGCTGGCTAGGTCTTCGAGGTCATCGAGCGTGATCTTGAGTGGGTATTTGTGTACGATTTCAAAGGTGGATAAATTTGGAAAGTTGAGGATGGGTTTGATGGTGGCGTAAGAAAGCTGTTGGTCCGCGGGGAGAGCAAGGGGAAGGACTTTGTGGTAAAGCTGAACGTTTAGCTTTGATAAGAGTTGACATTGTTGGGATAGCGTGGTCAGGAAGGCGTGTACTTCGTTTGGCGTGTGGTCCGTGTACGAGTTGATATACAACGATGTGATGTGAATGGGCGCGAAACTCGAGCGGAAGAAGCGGTCGACATCGTCAACTCTGGCAGACAAGTTGAGTTCACGTAGGTACGGGAATGCACCTTCCTTGAGGACGGGGGCAAAGGATGCTACATTGGCTGGGCTACCGTAACCGAGTTTGAGGTCTTGGTTGAAATCCACGACAATGATGTTATTGGCTTGGGAGAGCTGTTCGATGACTGAAGAGGTATGGTGGAATTCCGGTAGGACGATCTTCTTGAGCTCTGGCAAGTTTTGTAGAAGAACGCGGAGTTCAGCATCGACAGGTGTACCAGGGAAATTGACGAAAAGGGTGAGCGAGTGGAGGTGAGGTGCACGCGCACACAGATCGGTATAAAAGTCCGGCCGTGGATCCAGCTGTGATGGTGCGGTTACGGAGAGGTGCCTGAGACGTCGATGGAGGAACAATTTGCACCGTTCCATGTAAGCAGTACTGGCATATAGCCACTCCAATGTATGCATGTTGGGTAAGATCTCCAAGGACGTTCGCGTTCTGGCAACGTCGTCCAACAAGGGGTAGATTTCGAGATCATACTTGGTTGATTGGAACCTCAAGGTCCGAACGCGAGAGGCGTACTTTTCGAATCTGAGCCAGTCGTTTGCTTCTGGGAGTGTCTCAAAGCACTGTCGAGCACAGGATGAGTCGCGAATAAGAAAAGCCAGACGGAGATTCCTCACGTATTCGAACGTGTCGTGTTGATGGGATATCGGTTTTAGCAGCCGGAAGAGGTGCAGGAGGTCGTCGACCTCTTTCCACACGACGTCGAGGGCCACTTCGGACCATCGTTTGCAGACGCAGGCGTTGGTGACGTTGGCTGCTCTATTCAAGAAATTGAAGACGATATCGAGAAGTTCCGGTATGAACAGAACGCGGTGAGCTGGTAGTACTGGCGAGTCGGACATCCGTGACCTGGTGATGGTTGCCAGCTGAGTTGTCTGTTTCTCACCCTTCTTCCACAATGCCGCAATAACCGTGAGGCAACCTACGTGACTCAGGCTAACAAACTTGGGTCCAGATGGCCAGCTTGCAGGTTTTTCACGCGTATGAGACGCCGTGTATTCTGTCCATGGCAACACATCCGCCAACATTCATGGCTGCGCTGGGAGTTTGCGGCACGAGTCTCGGATAATAATGATGCGCCACCTCCCCAGTACGTACGTTTCATTCCTTGAATGCGCCCACTGGGAGTCTTATCACCTTGCGATAACTATTAATAACACCTGGCAGCAACATGACAAGCATCATTGATCTGAAATTTTGATCCCCGTCTCAATTGATGTTTGCTCCCCACAGATATTGACGCCGACATGTTCACCCGCTATCACCACAACGTGAAGTCTTTCAAGGTATTTCAAGAAGCAGCGAGTTAGTAGAGGGGTTTGATAATTTGCCTGATTACCTCTTAACCGGTTGCGTAGGTTTGCTTCCGCGGCTTCAGTTCTCACCACTCTCTCACACGGTTAATCAATATTCTCTCCTCAGGCACTCGTTCGTGGGGCCAGTACGCCAGTCCGAGGCCTGTCCGCATGCTCTCACTTGCTACAGGGCATAGCCTCGGATAGAAACCACAAGGTCCAGATACACCCAGGCACGATCAGAAATTTGTAATCCCTTAAAAGCGACCGATCTCCACCCTTCTCTTCTTCTCTCGCTTTTCCTAGCGACTTGCCATGTCGTACCCTTCAGCGGCCATCGAAGCTCACGACCCTCGTGTGCACATTCAGGAGAATGATGACGTGGTCGCTCCAGAACATTTTATTCTCGACGATGGGTTAGCACCCAACTTTGAGACGTATCTCTTCTATGCTCTGGAACAACGAGACAAGGAAGCTGCTGAAGCACGCAAGGAAGGTCATCGCCCTCCGACTGGCTGGCTGAGCGAACTGTTCGGTCTCAACCGACTCGCCGACACCGCCTCCATTGTTTCTGACGAGAAAAAGGCTGGATCGGACGAGGCCGCCACCCTGTCTGTTTCTCCTGCCGAGTATCGCGCCGCTTCAGGCGCACTAAGGACAGCTACTTGGGGTGCAATCTTCTATCTCATCACCACCGGTATGTTCGCGTCATTCAATCAATTTGCCATGTTCTCATCAGCGAGGTAGATATTCTTGGTCCCTACTCTGCGCCTTTCGCATTCGCCCAAGTGGGATATGGCCCCGGTGTTGCATGTTTCGTGGTTTTCGGTGTTATGGCGGCATATAGCGGCGTTCTCCTCTGGCACATGTACCTCAAACTGGACTCCGAACGGTTCCCCCTCAAATCATTTGGTGACCTGGGTTATCGTATCTTTGGGAATTGGTTCCGGATCCGTACGTCTCACACATCCTTGAACGATCATGATCATGTTACATTGACAATCTTGCAGTGTGCCATGTTTTACAGAGTTTGCAACTCATCTTCAACGTCGGTCTCATCATCCTTGGCAACGGCATGGGTCTGTCGCAGGTAGCGAAATTCAGGGTAAGTCTGCATTTGCACACACCAGCCTACAATATCCTTATGAGAACAGCTTTGCTTTAGTGTTTGTAATATCGTCTGGATGATTGCTGGTCGGTCACGTCCCCAACCTCCGAACACGAATGAACTCACTCGTTCGTAGGCATGATGTTGGGTCAGATCAGAACACTACAAAAGTTTGGTCGGGTTGCAAACTTTTCCATTTGGCTCAATATTATTACATTGATCATCACGATGGGTGCTGTTGCACATACCGCTCCCAACTTTTCAGCAGCTCTGGCTGCTTTTGGCGTTCCAACAGGGCCTGTACAAACTGTCGCAATCAACCAGCAACCCTTCCAACCTCAACTGAACGGTATCATGCAGATCGTATTCTCTTATGGTGGCGCGTAAGTCTGCGTTTGCAAAGTCGAGAGTGGGCCTCATCGAGAGATTTTCATAGCATGATCTTCATCGAATTTATGGCTGAGATGCGCCGCCCGATGGACTTTTGGAAAGCGATGGCTTGCGCCCAAGCGTTCATCACCGTCGTATACATGTTCTTCGGGTTGTTCGTCTACTCGTACCAAGGCCAATTCGTCATCAACGTGAGTCCGTTTCCTGCTCAAGTTGCCTGAACAAGTAGCTGACCTGCGATTGCGATCAGCCTGCAAACCAGGGGATATCCCTTTATAGTCTTCAGACGGCCACCAATGTTATCTCTCTTATCGCAGGTCTTATTGCCGCTGCGTTATACGGGAACATTGGTGTCAAAGTGATCTACCAGAACCTGTTTATGGAGATATTCCACGCACCGCCTTTGACAGTCAAGTCTGGAAAGTACCTCTTTGCCGCATCAGTGATCGTTTACTGGGCGCTCGCATTTGTTATCGGTTCCGCTGTTCCCCAGTTCAGCAATCTCTCCGCTCTTGTCGCCGCTGTGTGCATCTTCCGTACGATTTTCCTTGCGGTGTCTGAACCGTGCTGACGGATACTGTGTAGAATTCTCATATACCTTCCCACCTTTTATGATTCTCGGCTATCTCGTGCAAGTCGATGCGATGTCAGAGGATCGTCCATACGACGTCAGGAATCCCCGCACATCCAGGATTGACAGCTGGCGAAACGTTTCCCGATGGGTACGAGGCTGTACGTACAACCCTGATCCTTCTGAATATCATTGATTAACCTGCCTCCTTCTGACAGACAAAAAACATTTCATATTCAACACGTGGAACTTGATCATCTTCCTCGCGTGTCTGGCGACCGCGGCGCTGGCGTCATACTCGGCGATCACATCTATTATAACTGACTTCAAGACCGGTACCTCTGGGACGTCGTTTGGTTGCCGTTCCCCTCTGCAGCCATCTTGATTGGCTCGGGCTCCGCTGACTATCTCGAGATTTCAAGTATTGGGTCATTTGACTTTTTTAAGTCACCAAGCGTTGATGTTTTTGAGTTTAAAATAATGTAATGAGCAGCATTGAATAGTACAGAATAGTTACCTCAGAAGGATTCGCTCGATGATAGCATTCATAACTTTCCGTGCCGCGTTTGTGATTAGAACAAATACATATATGCGTGACTATACCCAAGCTGAGTTTACGCTTGGCAACACATACCACTCTCAAACTGGGCGACAAATTCTGAGAGCTTCCACCATGCCCAGGTCACCGAGGATAACCGAACAGCTTCTTCGAGTCCCACACATCTGTCCGCCAACTTTATTGTGTAGAACCGTATGTATAAAAAATTACTCGTCTAAAAAAAAATGATTAAAGACTCCCGAGTCACGCATCCGACACACAGTGCGATATACTAGTACGGGCGTCAATTACCTTGTGCTGTTTGTAAGTCCCGGTCTTGAAATTCGTTACAATGTATGCCTACCACCCATCGAAACACTAGCTAGCTGGATTGCCTCACATTTGGACAGGCCATCATTGATTTACGCCGTCGTCTGCTCTGTCCTACCCCAAGTTCTCAGAGCCTCGACGAAAAAATCGCTGCCGCAAGAAACTACAACGCCAGGTAACCCACGAGGGCATTCCGATCGGGCCAATTCATTGTTTAATCTTACTCTTGAACTCTACGAACGGTTCGAGGAAAGAAGTCGTTTTCCCAATCGTGAAAATCCTTCAAGCGTTCTGTCCTCGTCACAGGATCGCGCATCTGGTAGAGTCTAACTGCCAAGTTCTCCCTCCTTCATGCATTGCATACCGCCGGCTCGTCTCGGAAGGGTCGACCAATGCTCTCCATAGATCTCCTACTGTATACGCATACCTTGACAGCCTTTATTCGTCCATGTCAGAAGCCACTGGAGCCGTGCAAGATCCTAGCCAGTGCAGACTTGTTTCGGTCAATACTTGCAGCATATCGCAGCATATCGAGTCTGTGGTGATACCCACCGGTAATCAGAGTTGCCGCGGAATAGGGTACGAATTTGTTCACCTTGCTTCCCGTGGCATCTGGCTCCCGGGCCGAATGGAGTCGGTAAAAATAGTCAAAGAGCCAGAGGCGGAGCCATGCCACCATTGTTCGCCCAAATCAGTCCAGGAACACTGACAGATAATATGATAAGTCCTTGAGCTTAAAATACGGATGGGATCGCGACTTAGAGAGCAATCTAAGCAGTCCGGTTCCGAAGCGCTGCGATTTCAAAGAGACCAACAATCCGCTGACGTTGATTGACATCCATCGGCACTTGTCTTGAGGGAATTGTACTCACCGGGACTGATGCACAACCATCTTACTACTCGAAATGCAAATTCGTTGCTTTTGATTAGGCGAACGCTATTCCTGTCGGCATGGACTAGTGCTGCTGCGGCGCGCGCAAGTACCCGTCAGTTTCTTTGAAATGCATATTGGAGGGATTCATGATGCCAAGTGAGAGTCGTGCATGTCGGCCAATGGTGCGGCGAGCTCAACGCCTCGTATGTCTGGGTGATACGGGGCTCCGAGGGTAATCGCATCTGTCACTCGACAGAATCAGTTCAGGAACAGAGGGCCCGGGGCATAGCGAGCTCTTGAAGTGTGCCATGGGAGCTCGGACCGACTCGGCTGTCGGTAATGAACCAGGACCGGTTCCGACGGCGGCGGCGACGTCCATATTGTGACAGCACGAGGTATTTGTTGGATGAGGCATTTTTTGGATGAGGCCTTTTTGAATTATGGTTACAAATCGATTAGTCATCGATCCATTTTGAGGGTATAAAAGCAGGACCACGCTGAGGAGATTGCCCTCAAGCCTGATAACCAAACCCTCATACAACCACCACCACTCGAGATGCAATTCGTACGCCATCTTTTCTGGTCGTTGCTGCCTATCACTCACGATTACTTTGGAATAGGTGAACGCTATCCCTGTTAACCAAGCGTGCGGCTTGGACAAGTGCAAGTGCGGCGACGCGTAAGTACTCGAACCGTTGTCTTGAATGGGATGTGCTGAGGATCGTGTCGAACAGCTGCCAGTGCAAGGCCGGTGAATGCAAGTGTTGAATCGCTATCGTCCCCCCGCTGGCCGGTTCGTCATGATGTAGCTATGGGTTCTTTGAGTCGAGTTGAACACATCGTGATCGTATGATGAGACGCGTCTGTGCTAGATATTGGAATCGTGCCTCATCTGTATATGATATTGAAAGATGCTTCATCACGTTGAAAGTTTGGAGTGATCGCTGCCTGCCAGTGGGTGTCACGCTCGAGTCGTCATGTCCGTGCAGGACCAGTACAAGACTAGCCCGATTCAGTGCAAACATCTGACTAGGGATGAACTCGTGTGGGAGTAAGCTGACGTCGCTGTTCAGAAACATGCAGTTCATGACGGGAACCAGATTTATTCTAGTCAAGCTTTTTCTCTGGTCTCGACTCTCTTCCTGCTGGAGCTTCATTAGCAACCGACTTGCCTTATTAACAGACTAAAACACCCTCGTCAGATGTCGCTTGGATGGCGAGGCCATGGCCACGTATAAAGCGCGTTGGTGTACGGATTCGCGTAGTAGTTTCTGGAACAGAGGCTACGAAAGGGGTACGCTGCAGCTGAGTCATGGTGGCAAGGGAGCTGCGGTGATCGGTCTAAATCAGGGTTGAGGCATTTGTTGGATGAGGCATTTTTTGGACGAGACATTTATTGAACCACGGTCATTGGTCATCGATGTCACGGGTCTCCTTGTCCGGTGGGGTATAAAAAGGGGGGACATGCAGAGAAAAATCCCTCACAAGCCTCATAACCCAACCATCATACGACTTCTATTACCACTCGAAATGCAATTCGTACGCCACTGCTTCCGTTTGTTGGACTACATCGCTCATGGTTGCTGTTGAATAGGTGAACGCTATCCCTGTTAACCAAGCGTGCGGCTTGGACAAGTGCAACTGCGGTGATGCGTAAGCACCTCGTCTGTCGTCGTGGACCACATACTGAGGATGGAACGACATGCAGGTGCAAGTGCACTCCTGACAACTGCAAGTGCGCCTGATCAAGTCACACAGCGTCCGGGTTCTTGACACGCCGTCGGAGCTCGTTGTATAACATGCTTGTGCCAGATTTTGCAATAAGTTATGCCATGTCCGAGATCTGAATATTGATATTGAATGCTTCGTCGCCTGCACTTGTTTCAAGTTGGAATAGTGATTGAACGTTTGAACATCTGACGGCCATTCAAAGTCTCCTCCTCGTACTTACAAATGGTCAAAGCTTGTACTACAGAGAGACATCATGTACCCCTATCGGTCGTCTCTGAATGAGATGCAAACCCGGTTGACTAATCTTCCAGAGCGGAGAAAAAAAGGACATACGTGAGATCGAAGACTTTGGACGTGTTCGGAGAGTTCGAGTGGAAGTGTCGAGTGGAAGTGTGATGCATGCTCCGTGGGAGTCGGATAGTAGTTTGTAGATGACACTAGCAAGCGTATTGAGCACTCGCAGTGACGAACAACAGGGAAACAGTAGATGGAAAGAAAAGATGTTGCCGAGGGCGTTCTTGTCGAAATCGTCGTAACGAAATGGTTTACATGGCACCAGTTTCAAGATGTTCCCATAGGGTTTTCTTGTAGAGCGCGACTTTCCCACGTTCATACCCACTACTTGCGGGTGCCGAAGTGCTTTTTTGTTCTTCCCCCGGGCGCCCGACCTAGCACCAGATATCTGCATGGGTACAGTTCAACCCGTGTTATCTAAACTCCTACTCGAGCACCCTATTACTAACCATGTTAAGAATAGCTTGGGAAATAGCATTGCTAGAGCTTAAATCGACCAACATACGTTCGCGGGCACTTGAAGTTGCAGTGAAGGCCTGGTGCAACTTCTGGCTCCGGCGGCCGAAGTTCAGTGAATCAACTTTACCGGGCGTCAATTGATTCGTCTCGTGATGGTCGAAGCACTTCCTGTGTACATTCATAGCACGGCTCTCGGGTAACGACCATTACACAAGGAAGAGTATTCAGACTTTTGTGATTGGTATGCCCCCCGGCAATCGCGGGACTGGCCAGCTCGAGCGACCTAACGTCTGAACAGATTTGGATTCATTGTGCACGTTGTTTGCTCCTACCCTGATGCCTCAGCAACTCGATAAAAAGAATTAGTACCCCTCCGCCCCGACAATGAAATACAGCTCCACCCACGAGAACCTCCGGAGCCGCCTCGACACACAGTTTTACTCTTTTACGCGACCAGCAGTTCCGAGAGCAAAGAGAAACGAATGACCTTGATGAGGCGCTCACTTCCGAGCGAACAATCGTTGTCACTTCGCTCTGATAGGCACCCTGGTCAGGGCCTTTTATTACTCCTCCTTGCAATGGTTGGTCATTCCCATTTCGAGTAGCTTGAAACACTGCCCGACCTCAGCGACGGACTTCGCTTGCTCTGTCATATATCGGAATTTCTGAAGCCGGGTACGCCAGCCCGAACTTTTCGCAAGCTTTCACTGCTAACAGGGCATGTCATCCTCATGCAGGTGGGGTTGCAGCATTGGACAAGGATCACAAGGTCCAGCTACATGTGAGCGCGATCTGAAAATAGTTGTCCTTTAAAAGTCCCCGGTTTCCACATTTCCCCTCCTGCTTCCACATTTCCTACCGACTTACAATGTCGCTCCCTCCTGCGGCTGTTGAAGCTTACGACCCTCGCACGCACCTTCAGGGGAATCAAGGCATGGTCGCTCCAGAGTATTTTATTCTCGACGATGGATTAGCACCCAATTTTGAGACATATCTCTTCTACGCTCTGGAACAGCGAGACAAGGAAGCTGCTGAAGCACGCAAGGAAGGTCATCGCCCTCCGACTGGCTGGCTGAGCGAATTGTTCGGTCTCAACCGACTCCCCGACACCGCCTCTGTTGTTTCCACAACTGACGAGAAAAAGGCTGGATCGGACGAGGCTGTCACCCCTTCTGTCTCTCCTGCCGAGTATCGCGCCGCTTCAGGCGCACTAAGGACAGCTACCTGGGGTGCAATCTTCTATCTCATCACCACCGGTATGTTCGCGTCATTCAATCAATCTGACATGATCTCATCAGTGAGGTAGATATTCTTGGTCCCTACTCTGCGCCTTTCGCATTCGCCCAAGTGGGATATGGCCCCGGTGTTGCATGTTTCGTGGTTTTCGGTGCTATGGCGGCATATAGCGGCGTTCTCCTCTGGCACATGTACCTCAAACTGGACTCCGAACGGTTCCCCCTCAAATCATTTGGTGACCTGGGTTATCGTATCTTTGGGAATTGGTTCCGAATCCGTACGTCTCCCACATCCTCGAACGATCGTGTTACATTAACGATCTTGCAGTGTGCCATGTTTTACAGAGTTTGCAGCTCATCTTCAACGTCGGTCTCATCATCCTCGGCAACGGCATGGGTCTTTCGCAGATAGCGAAATTCAGGGTAAGTCTGCATTTGCACACGCCAGCCTACAATATCCTTACGAGAACAGCTTTGTTTTAGTGTTTGTAATATCGTCTGGATGATTGGTGGTCAGTCACGTCCCCAACCTCCGAACACGAATGAACTCACTCGTTCGTAGGCATGATGCTGGGTCAGATCAGAACACTACAAAAGTTTGGTCGGGTTGCAAACTTTTCCATTTGGCTCAATATTATTACATTGATCATCACGATGGGCGCTGTTGCACATACCGCTCCCAGCTTTGCGGCAGCTTACTCTGCTTATGGCGTTCCAACAGGGCCTGTACAAACCGTCGCAATCAACCGGCAACCCTTCCAACCTCAACTGAACGGTATCATGCAGATCGTATTCTCTTATGGTGGCGCGTAAGTCTGCGTTTGAAAACTCGAGAGTGTGCCTCATCGAGAGATTATCCTAGGATGATCTTCATCGAATTTATGGCTGAGATGCGCCGCCCGATGGACTTTTGGAAAGCAATGGCTTGCGCCCAAGCGTTCATCACCGTCGTATATATGTTCTTCGGGTTGTTCATCTACTCGTATCAAGGCCAATTCGTCATCAACGTGAGTCCGTTTCCTGCGCAAGCTGCCTAAACAAGTAGCTGACCTGCGATTGCGATCAGCCTGCAAACCAGGGGATATCCCTTTATAGTCTTCAGACGGCCACCAATGTTATCTCTCTTATCGCAGGTCTTATTGCCGCTGCGTTATACGGGAACATTGGTGTCAAAGTGATCTACCAGAACGTGTTAATGGAGATATTCCATGCACCGCCTTTGACAGTCAAGTCTGGAAAGTACCTCTTTGCCGCATCAGTGATCGTTTACTGGGCGCTCGCATTTGTTATCGGTTCCGCTGTTCCCCAGTTCAGCAATCTCGCCGCTCTTGTCGCCGCCGTCTGCATCTTCCGTACGATCTTCGTTGCGGTGTCTGAACCGTGCTGACGGATACTGTGTAGAATTCTCATATACCTTCCCACCTT
Organism: Boletus reticulatus; assembly: GCA_038093535.1. Classification (NCBI taxonomy): domain Eukaryota; kingdom Fungi; phylum Basidiomycota; class Agaricomycetes; order Boletales; family Boletaceae; genus Boletus; species Boletus reticulatus. The sequence continues at coordinate 144,378 of JBBPSJ010000028.1, forward strand.
TTATGATTCTCGGCTATCTCGTGCAAGTCGATGCGATGTCAGAGGATCGTCCATACGACGTCAGGAATCCCCGCACATCCAGGATTGACAGCTGGCGAAACGTTTCCCGATGGGTACGAGGCTGTACGTACAACCCTGATCCTTCTGAATATCATTGATTAACCTGCCTCCTTCTGACAGACAAAAAACATTTCATATTCAACACGTGGAACTTGATCATCTTCCTCGCGTGTCTGGCGACTGCGGTGCTGGCGACATACTCGGCGATCACATCTATTATCACTGACTTCAAGACGGGTACCTCTGGGACGTCGTTTGGCTGCCGTTCTCCTCTCCAAACGTCTTGATTGGCTTGGATGTTGTCTCGAGCGGTCATGAATTGGGTGGAGACACTGGCGTGGGTTGTTTGGACGCTTAACCGTCGATGGATTGGTTTTTATTACTTTTTAAGACAAATGGAATTATATGTAATAAGCAAGAATACAGGATGGTCTGTAGCGTGGACCGTGAGGTCATCGCGACGTTCGTTAAAGTGGCGGTCTGGCGTGCATCAACATGACTGTTACACCTTGCAAAATTATATCGATCGTCGGTCGTTGCAATCCGATTGACGATATTGATTGGAATGCTTGGGGGGGCGACAAACAACATAGCTAACCCTCGACTCTTTTTCAGCAATCACAAAAGTCGGACATCGGATCGATATCGTCAGGCAGTCGGCCAGCGAGCATCTGTGTATAGAAGTACACTTACTTAAGGTGTTCCATCCGTTGCCTCAACCACGTCTCCGAGATGGCATCGCCATAGGTTGTCTCAGGTCGTCAGCACTGTCCCAGCTCAACCTTGCGCTGTGATCCTAGTCAGCAAGGAGTCTGGTCTCCGGGGAAGCACAGTTGTGCAAGTGCGTCATTTGAACCATCCTTGCTGTCTCGATAATGTCTCTGTTTTAGCGTTGGCTTGAACGGATTCAACTCGAGTGGATTGTAAGATGACCCAACAGTACTCCGAGGCAAAGCGACGAGAATGTATGTCCACATTTGAGGCCAAGGAACCATCGAGCCACCACAGGGCCACATTGAGGGGGATACATGAACAATAAACGCACAGATGTGACGGACGGGAGCCTTGCTCGGAACTGTCGGACATCGCATCGATAAAACGCCAGTTCGGCCAAACGTGACCACACCGCTGTGGTCGAGAAGACGGAGGACTGACCCGACGCATCAGTGCACGCTCAGGATTTGCTCAGGATCCGCGATACCATTCGCCTACTAATCAGCATTCAGAGTCCAATATTTCGATTGCCGCTGCTGATCGGTACTGACCTCGGCTGTCTCGTCTAGATCTGTGATATGACAGTTTGCAATGGATCCGAGTACATGCAAATGAACGATCACATGACCGCAGCGGATCCATCATCCGATTCTATCCTGTTTTCTAACACCACCAACAAAATGGCTCCAAAAAATCATGTGGAAGTGTTGATCGTCGGTGCTGGCCCTGCCGGTCTCATGTGTGCCAACGCACTCGCGATGGCAGGTGTTGACGTCAGGATCATTGATAAACGGTACGCACCATGTTCGACGATCGCCGTCAACTTGAGCGTTCAAATGCTAATTGGCCACAGTCCTGTCAAGGTTTCAACTGGCCATGCGGATGGTATTCAGCCAAGGACGACAGAAGTCTTTCAGGTATACCGTTCCGGTCCCTGGGCATGTTTCATTGTAGTCTCAAACTTTTGGGACAGAGCTATGGACTCGCCGAGCGCTTGATCCGAGAGGGATCTCAGATGCATATGGCTGTGAGTGAATGTTTGCTTGGTCATAACACACTTGTGTATTTATGGCTTTATGATCACTCAAAGGCTTTTTATAACTCTCGCCCAGACGGAGGTATCGAGGTATGAATCGTGTCAGATTCTGCGGTGTCTCCAGTTTCCGAAAGATGCGTCTTGAAGCGCACCAAACGCGTCCCCTGTGAGCCCCTGCCAACCAGTGCTCGGTATCCATTTACGGTGCGGTTCTCGTTTGGATTCTTTCTTTGTCTTGGGTCATTGACAGGCTTCTAGGTCACCCTACACCAGGGTGCAATAGAAGATATCTTTCTTGATTCGATGAAGGAGCATGGAGTAGAAGTAGAGCGTCCAAAACGACCAGTGAACATCGAGATTTCGGAAGACGACGATGAGCTGTGCAGCCCTTCTTCATACCCGGTCGAGGTGAGTGCCAATCGTGATGTTCTCCTCAGTTCCTCAACATTGGTTATTGCAGGTTACTGTGGAGAGTTTAGACGCAGTCAAGGATAACAAGACGGAAATCATACATGCTAAATTCGTTGTTGGAGCAGATGGTGTGCTCTACCTCACCTGTTCGCAGGTCCAGTATCGACATACAACTTGCAGGAGCACACTCATGGGTGCGAAATACTCTGGGAATTAAAATGGAGGGTGAACAAACAGGTAACTGACGAACTGGACTTCCGCTGTGTCTTATAGCTAATCAAACCGACCAGACTATGTCTGGGGCGTTGTCGACATGGTTCCAGAAACAGACTTTCCAGACATTCATATCCGCACTGATATCAGCTCCAGTAGTGGATCCTGTAAGATCGTTCCTCGTGAAGGAGAGCTAGTTCGTTTGTACATCCAGCTATTGGACACGGATGTCATGGATCCGTTGACTGGGAGAGTTGACAAGAACAAGATAACTCCACAGGAGCTTCTTTCGGTGTGGATTATTGTGGAAGTAATAGGATTTGTCATCTAATTGATCGGCGTGTAGGTCGCCAAGAAGATATTCTATCCATTTCAATTGGCCGACCCGAAAGAGATCGATTGGTGGACAATTTATATTAGTATGCACTTCCTGAATGGTCCGGTCATGATCCTGACAACATGTGGGCCACTTCGTAGTCGGGCAGCATGTGGCGTCTAGTTACTCCGTCAAGGACCGCGTTTTCATTGCTGGCGACGCGTGTCATACCCATTCCCCAAAGGCTGGTGAGGATACTTTTCTCGTGTGTGGTGTTCTCGATCATTTCTCCATGGTCTAGGTCAGGGTATGAATGCGAGCATGAACGATGCTCATAATCTTGGTATGTACTTTCTTCGTATCCCTGGGCACGGTCTGAGAAATGTTTAGCTTGGAAACTCGTACAGGTACTCAGAGGATGGTCCAGTCCGTCATTCTTGAAGACTGTACGTTTCTCAGAAACTTACCTTTCCGTCCCCACATACCCTCCCCTAGTATGAACAGGAACGCAGAAAGTACGCGCAAGACCTCATAAACTTCGACAAGGAATATGCAACTCTGTTGTCCAAAATACCGAGAAGAACGGAGAACGGTGACGTTGCATCCAACACTGGGTGAGTTGTCCTACACTCGGTTTTGGTGGATCTTCACATCATTAACCTGTGTATCAGAGTGTTCCAGAAATTCAAAGGTTTCACGAATGGCATTGGAGTTCACTATTTCCCGTCCGTAATCGTGGATCCCAAACACCAGAGATGCGCACAGAATCTCATCATTGGGCAAAGAATGCCCCCACAAATCTTTGTTCGTGCTGCCGACATACGTCCAGTCGAGATACAGGACTTGCTTCCTTCAGACGTGCGATTCAAAGTGTTGATCTTCGTCGGCTACTTGACGGGGACCCGAGTCTCCGAATTAAGGTTGTTCGCAGAAGAGTTGAGCAGGCCGTCGAGCTTCCTTCGGAAATACAGTCCTGATGGCAACATTTCGGTTGTATTCGATATTACCACGATCACTTCCGGGAAAAAGGAGGACATTGATTACTTGCTCGTACCGACATTCTTCCGTCCCCACTGGACAAAGTGAGTGTTGCCTTCCCCTCCTTATCTTTTGTGAGTTCATCTATGTACGGATACTTCGCAGAGTGCTTCTTGACGATACAGATGCCATAGGGAGCAAAGGCGGACATGGGTACGAGAAATTTGGAATGGATCCGAAGCAGATTGTCCTTGTTATCGTTCGGCCGGATGGATACGTGGGGACCATTGCTCCTTCGTCTGCAGTTGCAGACCTAGACAATTACTTTGGTTCGTTCATGCTCCCTCGCCGCCTTGAGTTCTAGTTTGCCATGAATGTACTTTGATACGAGGGCTTGGTTACCTGACTGGTAGGGAGACATAACTAGACTGGTTAGACTGGAACCTCACACTGGCAGTCCGACTCAACGGCCCACGGTGCGTTGTCTTCTGCAACCAATTATCCTGCCACTGTTCTCCCTTTAACGAACTCATGGCTTCCGAGTCTCTTTGCAATGTGTTCGACGTTCGTCGACCTTTCCAATCCTGACTGAGTCCCAGCATGCTCGGGCGTGGCACCTCAAGGCCTCAATGTCAACGTTCAACTACAGGATATCGTCACTCAATCCCGCAATCTGTCTGGCCTAGGCTGCCATTTCCTCTGGCTACTCTTCCCTGACCTCCAAATCGCAATCTCTGGTGAACCGGTCATCATCGTCAAGGCGACCAGTACAGCTGCGACGCCCCCGCAGTCCCCTGAGTTCTACCTGATCAAGATCCAGTTCATGTCGCTGTCCCCATCACAAGACCCTCTGCCCCTGAACCATTGCCGGAACTCCACTAAACATTCCTTGACATGGCGTTCCAGGTTCAACGGTGTGACGAGAGTGCTTATGGTATTTCTCCGACAGCTTGGGGATAGATTCGTTTTCCAAATCGTGGAAATGCTATCCTCGTGGATCGTGCATCTGCTGGCACCCAACGGCCGAATTTTCCCTTTTTTTAATGCATGCCGCCAGCCATTTCGAAAGGGCCACATATATCTTTTCCTATGACTTTAATGGCCCTCATTCATACTTGTCAGAAGACTCAATCATCAAACGTCATCACTTTTTTTGGTTGTAAGACAGGTGAAGGCTCCAAGCTCCAGCCTCCAGGACAGTGGAAATTTGCTTAGGAAAATGTGAGTCGTCTAATCTATCACAGCGTATCAGGTCTATCGCGAAGGTCACTTGTGTACAAGACGGGGATGCAACGATAGCCAAGACTGCTGGTCGGTCAAGAATGCCCTGCTGCCTGTCATGGAACCCTGAACCAGTTTGGCTCCTGATTCGCGTTGTGTGACGGGTTGTTGAAAGTTGAACTCCTTGAGGCGGTAAGACTTGCAGTTCACCCAGTTTGTCGATCTATCTACCTGCCATACGATGGTTGGAGACAAGGAGAGCTCAGACGAGGCCATCTCATCTTGCTGTAGCCATGTAATTCGCCGGCTTCCATTCCGTTATTGGGACGATGGGCTGTGGATGATGCACGTGTAATCGAAATTTCTTCGACATGGTGGACGACTCGGAGTCCGGTCGTCTGGTTGACATCCATATGCGAAGGAGCTGCCAGGAAGAGTTACGCAATACTATACAGCATGATTAGTCGTTGAAGGCGAACCTACTAGTTAGTGGGAGACATACTTATGACGGTGGCGGGCTCAGACCTACTTGACGACAACGAATGTGAAGCTTGGCAGGATTCACAACCTCGCCCTCTGCCGGGGGCCGGGGCCTATCATCTCTTTGCCATTTCAAGTTGGCGGCAACACTGTCGAACAGCATGAGTTGGGACAAAAACAAGTTAACATCCATGCTTGGCAGCATCAGTGTATTATGAGAAAACACTTGAGTTTGTGTAATGATGCCGAAAATATAGGTGCCGGTCAATATATCACTAGCAAGCCACACACCTTTGAGGATCTCGCTGCAGCCTGGTCTTAGTCGCCGGATTGAGGTTAATCTGAAATATGCCTTACACTTGTTACAGCCCGTTGCGGAGTCTACAGGGAATCCGGGCGTGTCGCCGAAGGGGATAAGCTGCAAGTGCAGCATCGGCCGCTGGCGGATCATGTAGCGAGGACTCATCTGGTAGTTCCAACAATCATGCATTTGAAGTCCGAACGCCGCTAATTATGGAGGCGCTACATAACGTTCCGTGCTACCCTCTCAGCACTCTACAAGCCTAATACTTTTACACTAGTTTATTTATCTAACACACCTTTGTCCCTGATACTTATACTCTCCAAGTTGAAGCAAAATGATAGAGTAGTTGTTGAGACCGCTGATTGTCACCGTGCTGAGCGGAGTTTCAAAACGCCGTCACTCCGTCACCATCGAGGCTGGCGATGGGCTCAACGGCGGAGCTTACAAGAGCTAATACCAGTATAGTTCGAGTCAAACTCTCAATCACCCAAATCCAATATGTTTTCACTTGGCCCGGCGCACATTCAGTCGTCGCCGATTCGTTGGCGATGACACCTGCCAAGAGGGTGCTCAGGACAGATTCGCCCGACCTTGGTCCGACGGGAAAAGGAATGCAATCAGCTAAATAATATCGTACCCCATCAGGTAATTTCCTACACCAATAATGCTCATGACTCGGCGGAGCCGATTAGTACTGTCAGGAACTGCACAGAGAAGCCGTCGTCAGAGACGTTGCGTGGCAAGAAGGCTGCTTGAAGGCTGACCAGGTTTGTCTGTTCGGAACAGACACTGACCCTGGGACGCGGTGGACATGAGTGACTAAACCTGCAGGGGAGTTCATCCTTTGGGTATAATTCCGTTACCCACCAGATCCGGATAAGCCCGGATTTAATCTATCCCTTAGGCTGTGAAAAGCACTGTCAGGGTAGCAGGTACAGTGTTGCTTTTTAACGTGTGTGTAGCATATGTCCTTGTGAGACTCCACTCCCATCGTCTTTCGGCACTTGGAAGGTACGCCAGTCATGACTCCAGACAGAGAAAAGACGAGGATGCTGACACACTGTTCAACCGACTAGGACGACTAGGACGAGCTCCAGGGCGCCACATGGACGCTCCAACTACTCCGAGCCAAACGTTCGAGTTATGGCAGCTTTGTGGGTACGTCGCAGGTAAGCAATATTGTTTCTCGCATGTTCACCCCCTCAACCCTTCTCTCAGCCGCTTCTTGGGTGATCATTGTCTGGGAGGGCATCATTACACTGGGCCATGAAATAAAATTTATCTGGCCGTATGTCGTCCTTTCTTCCACGTGTAACCATACGGAGCATGACCCTTTTCATGCACCAGTATGCCACGGGGCGCCTATATCAAGTGGATTTATTTCTGCGGGAAATACTTTGCGCTGGTTTTTCAGACGTAAATGTCCCTTTTTGATGCATCGATAGAATGGGCCTAATTACCCAAGTTTAGCGCCGTGTTTGGGATTGAATTGTACATTACAAACCGTGGCACATCCCTTCATTATTGCCGGGTGTTTCGTTTCATCGAGATGGTAGCGAGCACAGTGCTCATGGTGTGCTTTGATGTTGTCTTACTCCTCCGAAGTAGGTAATTCTCGGATTTCATGTGTTTCCCCTTCTGACATTGTGACTAGTCTATGCCCTATATGGATGGCGCACTCGGAGCAGCACGATCGCAACTGGTGGTGTTGTGGTAGAAGTTATTTCGTCCATTGGATCCGCGATATTGACCATCCCCGCATCATTGTTCGACTCTCGTTGCGTATTGGTTCAGGTATCGAAGACGATCTTGTTGTTCGTCATCGGTACGCTCATATCACAAACCATCCTCCTCTGGTTGGCGTTTCGTAGACGGGAGCACGCCGTCCGAGCAAGGTCGTCCATTGCCTGCGTTACCATTCGTGATGGATTGGTGGTGTTCGTGTGCATGGCAGGTGAGCGAGTCAACTCTCATAGACCTCTTGGGTTGAGAGCTAACTCAACGTGTTGGCAAGTCTTTCTCGTGATTGTTCTCATATGGACACTTCACAATAGCCCTGTAACAACTTTAATGATCTTGTACGTTCCGCTGCCTGTCTAATTTTGTCAGACTTTTCCTGATCCGACTACGAAAGCTGGATTCCGATAGTTACCTCCGTTGCCGTATGTTTCCTTTTTCTTCATTTACCCTACCCTCCGAAACTAATGCGGTTTCCTTCTCCACCCACTCACGTAGACATGTCGCATCATCTTGAACCTCCAACGCGCACGGTACAACGAACCCACCCAACTCTCCACTGATATCTGTGGATTGTCTGGAAGTGCAGATTCATTCCTGCTTTCAGACGGACCATTCCGGCGGTACCGCCTCTGATAAAATGTTGGGTCACATAGGTCGGCCTTGGTCGTCTTTACCCATCTCCCTTGTCCGTATCTATCGCGGATATGTCGTTGTCTCGTTGGCCGAGCGTGAGTGCCGGTTTGACTGCGCAAAACAGGTTGCTAGACAACTGAGCCCATGATGACACTGGTGCACATTGCGAGATGGAGGGCAGGACTAGGAGATTACTTATATTCCATGCGAGCGCTTGGACCGTTGGCTTGGGAGGGATACGTAGTATATAGTATACATACAATACTTGTTGCATGTAATTTGCTGTCTAGTTGGTGGTGGGGATGTGGCAAGTGTACTTTACGGCGGTGGCAGTGTTGACTTGGCACTTAAGGTTTCTTGTTGCATATGCATCTTCAGTCTCCATGGCACCAGAATTATGTGTTTGACTACGACTCGCTTTATCCAGCAAGCTTGCCATGATCGCCGGGTCCATTCACTGGACTAATGATCTGCTACGAGTCAGGGATGTTCACATGTCGCATAAAAACCCACTGGAAAGCTGAAGAATCTACCCCACTTTCCAAAACCAACCATAATGGGCCTCTGGAAAATCGCGTGGATGTGTTGATCGTCGGTGCTGGCCATGTCGGCGTCATGTGTGCTACCGCAATGGCAGGCGTTGAGGTCAGGATCATTGATAAGCGGTACGCCATGTCCAAGGATTACCGTCGTTCCGGGCGTTCGCGCTAATCTGCTGTAGCCCTGTAACAAGTCTGCTGGCCATGCAGATGACATCCTACCAAGGACGACAAAAGTGTTTTAGGTATACCGCTCCAAGTGTCTGTCATTGTCATCTCGGACGTTTGCAATAGAGCTATGGACTTGCCGTGGGCTCAATCTGAGAGGGAGCTCGGGTTGATGTGTGAGTGAATGAATAATCATTTCATGAATGGTCCACTCACAATCACGATAACGTGCGGGTTTGGTAGTCGGGCAGCGTGTAGCGTCAGTCATTCTGTCGAAGACCGCGTTTTCATTGCATGCGATACCAGTTCTCCAAAGGCTACGTGGGATTCTGGATTAGTTCAGGTTAGGGTATGAATGCGGGCACGAACGATATTCATCATCCCGGTATGTATTTTCCTCGTATTATTGAGGATAGACTAAGTTGTTTACCTTGGAAGCTCCCACGGGTGCTCAGAGAATGGTTCAGCCCGTCAGTCTTCAAGACTGTAGGTTTTCCAGAGGGTTACTTTTCCCTACCCACGTACTCTCCCTCACAAACCCTTGTTCATGCTGCCGACATACGTCCAGTCGAAATACAGGACTTGCTCTTTCAGACGTACGATTCAAAGTGCTGGTCTTTGTTGGTTACCTGATGGAGGCCCGAGTCTCCGAGTAGAAAAGTTGTTCACAGAAGATTGAGCAAGTCGTCGAACTTCCTTTGGAAAATACAGTCCCGATGGCAACATCTCTGCTGTATTCGACATCATCTACCGGCGAAAAAGGGAGGATATTGATTACTTGATCGTACCGACATTCTTCCGTCCCCACTGGACAAAGTGAGTGTGACCCTCTCCTCCTTGTCTTTGGTGAACTCATTCATGGATACTTTGCAGAGTGCTCCTCGACGATACGGATATCACAGGAAGCAAAGATGGACATGGGGGTACGAAATATTTGGACCAGACTATCCTTGTCGTCGTCCGGCCGGGTGTAGGACCCCTTTGTCTGCAGTTGCAGACCTCAGATCATTGTTCATTTGCTCCCTCGCAACCTCGACTTCCTAGTTTGCAAGAGAGAACTTTTGATACGACCGCTTGACCGGCGGCGGCTTTGGGAGGGATACATAATGCATGTAGGTCCTTGACGCATGTCATCGCTTGTGTTCTGCTGTCAAATTAGAGTTACTTTTGGTGATCGATCGATCGATCGGGAACAAACGATCGAACTGTAACCCGAGCAAAACTCGGGCTTGAAGAGAGTAGAATCACACTGCCAAGGTTGGATGAAATGTGATTATTGCACGGCCGAGCATTCAATGCAGGACACCGAATGGCATGATGGAATAAGATAATGGTCAATTCCACGACGTAGTACACATGGACAAGAGAACGGTCAGTACACTAGAGTACAGCGACACTGAAGACGTCGTGTCTGTTACCAATACTAATATCGAGTAGAGGAAAGACAGGAAAAAAAGTGGATCATAATCTATTATTCTATGCTTGAATCATATAGCTTGCGATGTATCCTATGGATCCACTTCTAGAGCCCCTGTGCCTCAAGACGGCTGCGGAAGATCTTTTGGAAGCCCGGGACGTGGTCAAAGTCCATGAGCGTGTAGTGTTGTCCGGGGACGTCGGTGTATGAGGGCTCCGCACGACTGAAGCCTGCCCAAGGTTTGAGTTGGTTGTTCAGCCAGTCCTCTTTGCTACCACGGAGCGGGATTGCGTAGAAGACATCAATCGACGCTGAAATCAGGCATGTCAATACGATGAGGGTGGAGGAGGGAGGGAGATCTACTCACAGACTGAGCCACTCGGTTCGTATGTCTTGCCACACTCAATCAGCGAGCCGGCGATGTTGACCCAGTGGTCAAGCCCCTCGGGCGTCAGCTGAAGCTCAACCAAGCGCTCGGGGGGAGACAACTTCCAAACAGCGTCGAGCTGTTCCTTGCGCGTCAGAGGTCGCAATGGCGGTGCGAGCTCGTTGGCATCTTGCTTGCTCACAAGACCAAGGAAGTACGCGAGGTTGAGCATCCCACCCGTCCAGTCGATCTCGTGCATACGGTCGGCGATGTGCGGGGGGATGTTAATGAGACCGGTGAACTTGACTTCGTCGCCCATGGCCTCGAGGCGCTTGGCAACTTCGAAGGCAACAACACCACCATACGAGTAACCAGCGATGGCATAAGGACCGTGAGGTTGCGTCCGTTTGACACCTGCAACGTAGGAAGAAACCATCTCGTCCATAGATGTAAAGAATGGATGACCGGGTTCGAAACCCCGCGCACGGAACGCGTAGAAGGGTCGCTCATTTTGGAAATATTTGGCGAGGTTGACGAAGATGAGGACTTCGCCGACACCAGGATGAACCATGAAGATGGGGGTCTTGTTACCGGTGAGGTTGAGGGGAACAATGGGATCGTATTCCTCTGGGGTCCCATCATTGGAAAGCAAGGAGTCGACGTATTTCGCTAAGCTAGAGAGCACGGGGTGTTTGAGGATCTGGATGGTGGGGATTTCAGGCAATCCAAACGCAGACTCTCCTTCGCGCTTGAGTCGAATAACATCGATGGAGGTACCACCGAGTTCGAAGAAGTTCTCGCCTGCTGATATATCGCTCGCATTGAGGTTGAAGATGTCAGCGTAGATGCGAGTCAACGTCTTCTCCGTCTCAGTGGAGGGGGTGACGAAACTGGCTCCGCGAGCAATGCTCACCAACTCCTCCGCGCGGGCAATATGCTTTGCAAGTCCTCCCTGCTTAAATTGGTTAAGGAGACGAGCCCTAGAAAGCTTTCCGAGGGTGGTCTTCTCCATTTGATCGGAGGGGATAGGGATAATGAGTTGGGGTGGTAGAGTGATCATCTTCACGGAGATATCACGGAGTGTGCGGTGGGTAGCAAAGAGCTTGGCGGGAGCATCCTCGTCATTGAGGTTGAATGTTGGCGAGTAGAAAACAACAAAACCCTCAGTCTCCTGTTTTGGCGCGCGGTAGGGTGTAGCAGCAAGGAATGAGTGAGTGACGCCTTCGACGGTTTGGAGATGAGTTTCGAGTTCCGGAATACCGTACGAGACACCGTGGACGATGACAGTGTCCTTGATACGCCCGCTCAGTCTCATCTTTCCGTTTTGAATGATCCCAACATCACCAGTACGGTACCATCCGCCCTCAACAAAGCTGGAGGACGTCGCTTCTGGGTTGTTGTAGTATCGAACAAAGACCATCGGTCCGCGGACCTGGAGTTCTCCGCTCTGACCATCAGGGAGGGGAGTCGTACCATCTTCAGAATTCACGATGCGCATCTCACACCCCGAAATGGGTGTGCCGAGTTCCAAGAACTCATACGCGGGAGGTGTGGCCAATACATCGATAGGGTCATAGATGCATCCAGCGCTGAAACAGTTCACTTAGGTTGCAGATATCATGATGCAAATCAGTAACTTACCAGGTCTCTGTCATACCGAATCCAGCAGAGGTGACGAACGAAGCATTGCCGTTCTTCGCGAGGTTCCTCAGAGTTCTGCTGAAAGCGACAGCCGTGCTGCTGACAACAGCTTCACCGCCGCTGTTTATGCGTTTGAGAGAAGCAAGGTTAAATGTTCCGAAAAGGTCGTTGCGTTTCTCGAGGTCGCGAGTAAGTTTGGCTAGTAAAAAGTTGGGCGCGAACGCGATTTCAATTGACTGTGTGGGGATTGAAAGGTGATCAGTGGTGTGAAGCTTGAGTGACATTAACCACGAACCTTTTCCTCGATTAGGCGAAGGTATCGCAGGGGATCGGAGAGGATGGCGGATGCGTGGACGTGCAATTGCGAAGCACCATATAGAAGTGGTGCGAAATGCATTTCCAGAGATCCGGCGACGTGGTCGAATCCAACCCCTGAATTCAAGTAAGTACATCGTCCAGTTTGGCAATCACAATGAAACTCACAGTTCATGATCTTGGATTGTGACGTAAGGCCATAGCTTTGGCCTTTGGAACGACACGCAGCGATGATGGTGCGGTGCGTATGTACGACGGCCTTGGAGAAACCAGTCGACCCAGAAGTCAAGAAAAGTATGGCTTCATCGTCAGGTTTGGGTTGGTGGACAACAAAGTCGGTGCCCAAGTCCGCAGCTGCTGAAGCCTTGAGCTCGGAAAACAAGTGAATGTCGAGACCGGAGATTGACTGCAGTTGGTCAGCGCCACTCTCGTTCGTCAACCACGTTGCCGAAGAGAAGAGATTCTTGATGTGAGCAACATGACCCTCTTTGTGGCCCTGCTGGGCACTCAAGGCAGGCTGCAAGCAAGGTACGTAACCGGCGAGCAGACAGGCCCAAACGGCTGCCATGTTGTCCTCGTGTTCAGTGAGGTACACGACGATGACCGAGCCAACAGGCTTCTCCCAGGCGCGGGTAGCCTTTGCTAAGGAGAGGGCGTCTTGATAGAACTGGCTGAACGTCTTGGTATGAATGGAAGAGTCGTGAGCGGAAGAGGTGACGAAACCGAGCTCGTGATTAGGATATTGATAGATGGCCCGAGAGAGAACATCGTGCAGAGTCTCCGGGACCGTTGAGTTTGAGAAAGAAGCCTTCAGATCATGAATGGTGCCGACAGGGGCGACGGGAGATGACACTGCGACGGGGGTCATGGTGAGTAGTGGAGGAATATAAGAGTAAACTTGGAGAAAAGATTTGGGTGATGTATGCCAACTCTGTTTTGAACCTTCATCTTTTATACGTTGTCAGCAGTGGGTTTGTCGACAACTTCGGGATGGCTAGGACAGCAATGCATGCCGGCTAGTTCCGGCATGTTGAGAGGGGAAACAGGACCAACAGCCTATGGTCGGGCTTGAGTCGCGCTTCCCGGAGCCCCCAATCACCATTGCGATGCGAACCACTGGATGCACATGGCTGCATGGACGACCGATTGCACATCGTTGAAATTCGTCCATCCCCAACGGTGAGTCGCATCTCCAGATCTGGGAGGTAAAAAAGTTCCGACGTAAGTTACTCCGTAGTTCGCATGCGCCGCCGATTGATAATGGACCGCGTTGGCAGCGATTGACGGTAAGCCGAGCGTACCATACCCCCCGAGCTGGGGCACTGTCGATGATAAAGCATCCAAGTGGAGGAAGATAGGCCCTCGAGCCAAGCTGGAGTGATCAACCTGCGACATTGCGTCAGTGAAAAGGAGAACAGTTTGTTACCCGGTTCGAATGAACAAGCGAATCAGCTCAGGCACATCGGCGGCTCTCTAATAATGTCATGCCATCGCGAGATCGCCGTACAATGTCCCTTTTCCACCCAACGGGCCTTTTACCACCTACCGTAGCACGGCACGGGACTGGCTGCGCCGACATTATTTGGTAGTTGCCAAGTCACCGACGCCCCCATCACCGATCATCTTGTCAGGTTGTCGCGAGCATCGACCGGCTGTCCCGGAATTGCAAGGCGGCGCTTAGAGATTCGAGAAGGCCTAAGGGTCCTGACTGGTCTGGACTAGTCAGAACCTTTTGGCAAGCAGCTAACTGTCTTCATACGGGCGGACCTTTGCTGATCAATTGGTTTGATCGATGTCCTCTGATTTACGACAACCTTTTTTTCCGCCGCAAATACCAACATCGCCGACCCAATAACTGAGTGTGCATGTTCTCTAACTGTGAGTCAGTTTCATCCCGACCGAAACATTTTTCCTGGTCACATCAAAACCAACATGTTCACTGTGGCATCGCAATCCTCTACTGGTCCGGCAGAAGTGAAACGAGAGCCCTCTGCGTGTGTCTGCATGGACCCGAATTCTTGAAGCAGTTACTACCGTGACTGAGACTCCAGGTAATAGTAAGACCTTCTCCTGAGTCACGGTATGGGAGTGCCAAATGCGGTGACTCATCGGTGACTCATTAGCGCCCACGAGTAGTATTGACACGTGTCTCAAACGGGACTTTCTTGGCGCCATTCTGCTCTGAGGCTCCATCGAGACTCGGTGAGCAATTGGATCTCCACATTTCCTATACTTGAGGGTTACCACTGACCATCCGGCAACTCCGCCATCCAACGCAAACTCTTGGCCGTGCTTCTGTGACCTTGTGTTTCCACACAGGTTTCCCTGCTGGATTAGAATGGTATGGCCTGCCTTGCAGCTGTAACTGCAGATACTCACAATGTCCGCAGATTCTCGTTTCCCTGTGCATGTGTTTTGCCGTTGCTAGGAGTTTCTGCGCAAAAGCAGCCTGTATACCTTGCCACATGGCAGCAGTCACGCGGGGCTAGATCGTAGGTAGCATCTCTCGAAAATTGGATAACCAGGCGGTGAGTCAAATATTTCAGTGGCTACTGGGTGCTCACTACCGGGGCCCCCTCTCATCAGGGTGTATCAGAATGTAGGCGATGATCTGGCCGATTATCATCCTACGCGATGTACGCCGCATGCGATGTTGCGTCACCGATGAGGCCACGAATGAATGACAAGAATTTCTCTTATTTGGTTCCGAAGGCTATTTATTTTGAGAAGAACCATGTCATGATCCTGCACGCAACCATCGGACCGTGCCACTCGCTGTTGATCGGAGGGAAGGTAAAGGTTGGTTGTGTTTTCGTTACCTTACTTGCTCCAACTTATTTTCATCATCACTAGCTCTCGACCTTCGATCGCTCGATCCCAAACCTCAACCTTCTCAACCTTCTCCGATCTTTTCCGCGGATCCTGATTACCCGCAACCGTTGTAGTAATGATGTAGAGCAGGCGGTATTGCGTCAAGGACAACAAAACACGATCACTTACTATCCTTTTTACCCAACCCGGCCACATGGGAAAGACTCAACAAGAACGTTTGGGCACCGGTCATCTCGGAACGCAATATCCAAGTATCTGCGAGCTCAGTAGCACTATTTTTGCTACATCCTGATATCTTGTCGAGTACCGGGATCATCGCGTAGACGGTTAGCTACCGAGTACCGACTGTAGCCGAGTGTCCCGTGACTCAGTCAACAGTCAAGACCACAATGCATACGGCGACTGCACTCCGTTGGTGCCTCCTTCGCCGACCTTCAGAACAAAGCAAGGTAAACCCATACCTTCTGGGCTGAATCCTGAGTTGAATCCTGGCAAACAGGCGATCATCCTGCGGCACTCACAAGTTAGTATCGATGGCGGACTGTACAGCATCATGCCACATCACAAGCATAGCAACTCCCACAAACCGTCAATACGGTACTAGCAATGTCCGAGTTTATCGGGAAACCATGGGAACTGCGTGCGGCTGCACCAGCTCCGAGCATGGTTTGTCCCCTCTATCGTCGGCGCCAGAACAAACCCAGACTGGCTGTCCTTCGGCCACTTGTTAATCAGTCATTAAAAGGCAGACAGTGCGGACGAAAGAAACCGAGATGCTCCGACTTCACGCAGTCCGACGGTCCCAGTATTTAGCTCCCTCACGTTTTGTCAGCTTATCTTCCAAGGTACGGTGCACCTTGATTACCCACCTAACCCCGTAAGCTGTCCTCTCCTACCCTTTTATCCTGCGCTATTCTTTTGGTCACCTCGTATCTTTAACTCCATCGATCTTGTCATACAGATATCACTGGAGCTCGAGTCATCGTTTTACAATGCAGGCACTCAGATTCGAAAAGACTGGTTCGTTCGATGAACTTGCTCTCCACACTGTCGTAAAGCCCTCGCTCGCACCTGGCGAGGCACTCGTCCGTGTAAAGGCCGCAGGGTTCAACGGGGTGAGCTCTCCATTTTCTTGTCTCCAGTCTCATCCCCTGTCGCGATCGGTTGGGAACCAATTATCATCGCGTTCCAAGATGACCAACGCTAACTTGTTTCCGTTTCATGTCGGATCATTCCATCTCTCTCGGCATGACGTTCATTCAACAAGTCCGACGCAGCAGCCGTTTTGGGTATTTTACCGTTCGTGACGCTTCCACGTACCCCTGGCCGAGATTTCTCCGGCGAGGTCGTGGAAGCGTTGGATAATTCAGGTACACCAGTGGAAGCATGGATCGGTGCGGATGTGTGGGGTACTGGCGGCGATCGAGGGTTCACCTCCGATGGAACATTTGCAGAGTGAGCTCAGCTCCCTTGCAAGGAGAGACGTCATGGTTTCCGACCCATCTTTCATTTGAACTAGGTTTGTAAAGGTTCCGTTGGCCGGGCTGAGTCGCAAGCCCAAGACATTGAGTCATGTCGATGCTGCGAGCATGGGCCTTCCGTGGCTCTGTGCTTGGATCACGGTCGACACACTCGCCAATGTCAAGCAAGGAGACAATGTCGTCATCATTGGTGTGTTGGATGAATCTCCTCACGCATAACTCGCCCTGACACACCCCATAGGCGCTCGCGGTGGTATTGGTTCCGCTGCTGCACAACTTTGCCACGACCGTGGTGCTCGCATATTCGGCACATATACTTCCCTCGCCAACGTGACTCCACCTCCATACCTGACGCCCATCGTGCTCACGTCCAACACCGCCATACGCGACGCGATCGCAAAAGAGAATCTTTCAAACAAGATTGATGTCCTGCTTGATTGTGCAGGATATGAACGCCCTTTCAACGACGCCCTCTTTACCATGACGCCAAATGGCTCCGGCCGAGTGGTCGTCATGGCCGTCCACTCCGCAGATGGCTTGTTCCCAATCGACATGCGCACGTTTTACACTAAAGCGTTGACGATGAAGGGCATGAAGTCGAGCATACTCAGTTCCACCGAAATCAAGGCGTTCCTGGACTTGCTCTCCGAAAAGATCGACAGCGGGGTATTCAAGGGCCCACAGGCAGTTGTTACTGTGGACATCAAGGACACGGTTGCCGTGGCCGATGCATTGAAGGAGGTATTGACGCGGTCCTCGCACGTCCGTTCAGTCATCGTACCTTAACCCACGAGAATGTATCAGTAAACCCAGTTCTTCGGAAAACCCAGGGATCTATCGTAGATTGTTGTACATACAAGTCGAAATGATGCGGGGTTGCCCATGTAAAGATATTTGGGGGTATGATGATCGCGGCACGTACGGTGTGTGTATGTCGTGGGACTACCGTCTGAAACGCGTTCCGTGTAATTAATTCTTCTCGCTGTCGCTACGTGGCAGTGAGATGGATTGACGGGGTTCTCGGGCGAGTGGCACCCCATTCACACCCAACTTCACGTTTCTGCAAGCGGGAATGAATGAGCATTGAGGAAACTACACACGTTTCTCAACACGCTGACCTTATTAGCGCGGCGCCAAGGATTGTCAAAAATCCAGCGGGACTCGCCGTAAGGAAAACACAATTCAACTGTGCTCGAAACGGTTCGCTCAACGCCACCGCCCGTAAAGGTAGAACGTTATGGGAGCACCCACCGATTTCACATACGCATGGATGACACTAGGCCGTGCAGTCGAGGTCACGTCGGAGTAGATTGTGGCTACGCTCGCCGTGATGGGACCAGGATCGACGTTCGGCGCATACACAGCCAAGTTGTGGCGGAGTTGAGCATCAAAGACCACGCCCGCGCTGGAAAACGTGTTTTGGATCAATGAATACGACGCACGGTTTGCTCAAGTGCATACATTGTCAGACCGATAAACCCGCCGAGCATTTGCATGACCGTTGCGACGGCATTGCATATAGACATAGTCTCTGGCTTAGAAAGGGCTTGGACTAACGGACACGTGTGGTCAAATGTTTTGTCGTTTCATCTCTTTATCATGAACTCACGTGCTACGAATGCATTCTGCATAGTCGTGCCTAGATGCATCATTCTTCAGGGTCAACATGTGCATAATGAATGAATCCACAGACACCCACCAGTCCCGATACCATATAAAATCTGGTATACAATGAGCTTCGTTGAGGAAGTGTTCTCCGTGACAGTGAAGAAGAGTCCACCAGAGACACAGCAGAACCTAGTAACAACTGTTGAGTAGACAGCCACACATCGAAAGCAATGATATACATAGGGCCACAAACCAGAATACTCCAATAGTGTCCAGTTCGCGATAAGATCAAAGCAGAGCTCGCTGTGGCAATTACCGAGGACAATACATACGGCAACATGTCAATCGCAGAATGAAATGGGCTATGGCCGTAAACGGCTTGATAGAGCAAGGGGATATAACTTGGCATGGGTCAGGAAAACGCATATCAGTACGGAGAATGTGCGCGCACAAGATGAACGCCAGCATGTTGAACATTGTGAAGAAGACGACGATACAAGCCCCGATTCTGCATTGCAGTTAGTGTCTGCATGAAAGTCGTGTCTAGTGCCCTACTTAGAACGGCATGCGATGACCTTCAGGGGTAAAATACCCCTATCACCTTGGTGACGCTCCCATAGGAACAGGCAGGTCAGGAGCAGGATATATACACACAGAAGCTGTGTAAAACCAGTGAGGCCACCCCATGATGGCGGAAAGAAGAAAACAACCATACAGTGATCACAACCGGCGAGTTCCATCCGTTGCTGCTACCCCATGAAAGTGGCAGGAGGAGAACCACCATGGCTGCAATAGAGAGGAAGCAACCTTATCTATATAGTAAGTCAAGCCCGAGGGTGCAAGTTGTGGAATGATTACCTATCCAATCCATGTCAATAAAGCCCTTGATCGCTGCCCTTTCCGCAGCCCCTGTTAATGGTTTATGAAGTGGCAGTTTCAAAATGATAACCAAACAAGCGAACGCGCCCATTGGCAAATTGATGTCTAGAAGGTAATATGAGTTAATATCCATGAATGACAAATCTTCTTACAGAAGCACCAGCGCCCTGATACGAAGAAGAAAAAACTCAGTTCCAAAGGGTACAATGCTGAGTAAAGCTTACAAGTCAGATGGGTGGTAAACGCGCCTAAGGGCCGAAATGAGGAAACCGCCCATAAGGAACGATCGATAACTTACCCCCTAGCAAGGGTCCCACGATGCTCGATAGGTTAAACAATGCGCCGATAGCTGCAAAGACGATGGCTCGGTATCGAATCTCGGTGCTCTGCCCAAAGACACATGAAGGTAACATAGGCCATGTATGTCAGAAGACTCACCTCGGCGATGATTGTCAACACAGAGACACAGATACCAGCGGCGCCGACCCCAGCGAAGATGCGTCCAAAGATGAGAAAATGGACTATCGGCGCTGTACCGCAGAAGAGCGAACCAATTTCAAATATTACAATCGCAGTCATGTAGACCCTGAAGAGTGTAAGCATACTGTGAGAAGTGCTGCGAACACCGAAACGTCTACCTACCATTTGGTTGGGAAGACAATCAACGCCTGCCCATACATGGGCGTAAACGCCACTATAGTGAGGATGTATCCGGCAGTGACCCATGTCACATCCTGCAGTGCATTGAAATCCGAAATAATCACGGGAAGTGCAGTTGCAACAATGGTTTGATCAAGCGCGATAAGCGCGATACTCAGCAATAGCGCAAAGACGATAGCGATTAGGGGTCTGCCAGACAAGAGACGGCTCTCCATGGTTGATAAGCGACGTGGAAGGAGGGGAGAAGGATATCGGTGGTGCCTAAATTCATTTTCTCATGCTTATTACTGTGCATTGATTAAAACGAGCCATATGCTTACCAGAGTCGGTTACAAGCTCCCAGTGTGTAACCTGTAGTTGTGGATCGAGCTCAAAGCCAGGTCGAATTGCAATGGGAACAATGATTCCCAAGAGAGTCCTAACTCACGTCGAGGTGACAGTCTAAAAGATCGATAACTGGACCGCCAGAGAGTGGAAAACCGGGACTTTTCAATCTTTGGTTAGGTTCCAATTCAACGTTGATATAGGACGGTCTTGGTTCAGCAGCAAGGAATTTGGCCTGCTGCCGGCATTTGTACAAGCGCTGTTGTTCGCAACCTAGGAAGCCATCGAAAACCCTGATGGTTGGCAAGTGCGGTAGAATGCAGAGACTACGGGTTTCGGAGCCGAACAGAAAGTCTTCGGTTAACCCATCGGATCGTGCTCGCTTGTTCTTCCGTGGCCAAGGTTTACACGCAGTTCGCACGATCAAAGGTCGAAGAAGATCTGGGTTTGTCATATACATATCATATGTCCTATATCCTGCAACCTGGGATGTCTTGTAAAATCAGTATATTTCACACCATGCCCGGATTCACCCTGAGCCGACAGCTCTAGGGCGGGTGCCCTTTGTAAAATTTTTCCCTGAACGAAAGAATTATTTAGTGTATCTTCAATGTCATTTCGGTGAGTCCTGACTGTCACGCACCTGCACGCCTTTTTGTCGATTTCAAACAGTTGATCTTTACAAAGTTACTGGTAGGCGAATGCCCGCTTTTCCGCGGTACCCTCAGGTTCCTGGTTGCCCCTGTTACGCTTGCTTTGCGGTGCTCTCGCACTTGCAATATCTAGCGTCAGCATTAATGCTAGCGTCAGTCGTATGCAATCGTCAAAAAGGGCCACATCCTTTGTTCCACGAGTCGGAACCTCCGATTCCTGGAACAGCTGATCAGAATGCTCCTGAGTTGGCTACTTCAACACCTGTTTATGTAATTTTATGTAATTTTCGAAAGAAAACCCACGATCATTTCACCGGGACGGGTAACGTGGGACTGTTCCCAGTGCAACATTATTGAATGATTCAGGCTCCAGTGGGCGAACAAATAATAATCGGATACATTAACGCAAATATTAGTCCGAGGAGCCTGGTACTAAATGACATACAATGTCTCAAAATGTAAATTGCTTCCCTCGGGGAGGACGCGGTAGTCCGTTAATAGCAAAAGAACTCCTCGAGACTACGGCCAAAGATAGCCAAACCATTCTCGATCGTTTCATCTGTTCCGACAAAGGTGGCACGGAAGAAGTTGACACGCTGCCGGTTTATCGTTAACATAAATGCGACCAATGGCAAAAGCAACAGACGTACATCAGCAATGTGGCTATCAGATTGCACACCACACCCTGAGCGATCCACGATCGCAAAGGTAGATGCGGGCATCATCACCAAGCCACATTCGAGAAGCTTACGGAACAGTTCGTCCATCAACTCCGCGGTGTTCGACGTGGGCCCCACAGGAAGCCTGCTGTCTTCCACTGGCAGTTCCCTGTAACGGGGATGAAGATAGAGATTGATTTTGATCCATACAAACATCCCGGATTGTGGAACTTCCGCCGATGCGAGGCCAGAGCCGGCTACCTTGCGTTCGAATACGTCCATGAAGAGGTTTCGTCGGCGCTCGTACTCGCGGCAAAGAGATGCCACCCATTTCATAAATCCGTCGGTGCCCCAACCTCGGCTTCCCAGGAGTTCTGAAACGAAGGCCTGTCCAAAGCCGTGCGGGTGTTGCGAGGAAGAGTCTGTAAGCATGTCCAGCTTTTCTGCGAGAAACTCATTGCATGTAACCCAGCCCAGCCGCATTCCCGGCGCAATAATTTTACTGAAGCTATACACGGGAACGGTGAACTCCGACGGTCATTATTCAGCTTGGCTGGACTTACCTATCTAGGCGCATGACACGCCCATCGTAGTCCATAGATAGAAAAGAGCGGGGAAGAACCTCTGCCATAGCGTGGGTAAAACCAAATCGCTCGATCGTTGTTTGCCGGATATCAAGATCGTACTGCAAGAAAAAGTATGGGTCATCCTCAAGAATGATGACATCCCAATCCCGTGCAATTTGATATATTTGTCGCCGTCTCTCAAGGGAGAGTGTACTTCCTGTCGGGTTTTGAGAGCAGCTGATTATAAACTTGAGTTATGATCATAGCCGGTGCGTGGTAAGCTGAAATGACGCACGGGATTGTGTAAAGAACATGAGGGCGCTTCCCCCGTGAATCTTCATCCCAGTTAGCTAAGACGTACTGCATCGCTGATGGTATGAGGCCGTCCTTGTCCATTCGAATCGGTACCCAGTTGATACCAAGCGGAAGCGCTGCATTGGTCATGGCGGAGAACGTGAATTCTTCACAGAGAAATGAGTCGCCGGGATCACCCAGCAGCCGGAAACACTTGGTAAGAGCATCGGCGTTTCCAAGACTGAGGGAGACTGTGTGCATCGGAGGTGCATGGATATGATCATTAAGCTCTGCAAGGGTGTCTCGTACTTGCTTCAAACCCGCGCCTGTACCATAGGCCATGGCGGTTTTGAGGCTGAGCGCGCCAGGCTCATCCCGGTAGGACGAGATAGTCTGTTGTTCCCCAGTGCCCGCTCTCCAGGCTTGGACAGGGTCCTGCTCGAGGATAGAAGGAACCACAAGGTTCATCTCGCAGATGGGGTATAGCGTATGGTGTGGGTCACCTGCCAAGAGAAATTAATACATACGCGTGAGCGATTTCGGGCACCGTACCATTGCCCATATTGATCGTTCCGGGTTTAACTTGGGCGACTTTCCAGATGGACTTGATTGGATTTGGAAGCCTAGCTCTAGCCTCCGCCGACAAGTGGCGGGATAGGTCAGGCTGCCGTCGTTTCGAGGAAAGGTCACTTGTCGTAACATAGTAAGGCGACGCGACATAAACCATTACGGTGAAATTTTATCTCAGGAGGAGAGAGGGGTGCCGGGGGGAGGAAACGGAGGTGCGAGTCGAGTTGTTGCAACCATGACCTTTTTGTTGTTCAACTATCCACTGCCTCGATCCGCGTTCGTTGCTTACGAAGACGTTAACAGCCTGAAAAAAGAATGACACCGAGAACGACTAACGTGACTCCCCGGTTGGCGCTGATGCGGCCATACTTCTTTCACTGCGTTCAAACGGCTGGGCAGTATGATGGGGTCACTACATGTTACAGATCTCGAATTGGGATGGTGGCATGGTGCCTTTCCGGGTCAAAGCGGAAGCAAAAAGGTAGTACTGCAGGGGCACATAGATCGCTAGATCTGTGTGGAGATATCTGGTCCGAGCCCCATGGCAATGACTGGCCATGTGCAGAGCAGCTGAAATGAACAGCAACCCAACAGCCATTATAATATTACGCAACAAGCAAGCCTTCTCATTGGTTGATGCAACACGTTAATGACAATTCCTTTTTCGTCCGTCCATTTGAGGCTCGGCTTGGGCTCGGCTACATAAACTGAACTGACGAACGGATCAATGTTTGGATGGTCCCAGTATGGAAATCGAACCAGTTCACCCGCAAACCAACCAGTGTCGGACCGCTGTAATCATATCCTTGCACTACACTACCGTCAGATACCTCTCATTTGTGACTAAGGTAGAAGCTATGTAGTAAGTGAGTAATTGGGATGATCACTTACTAACACTCCTTGCTCAGACCGATTGAAGACGACCAAAAATAACCCAACAGAAAGGATAGCATCGGAGGAATTCCATCGAAAGCCGTCAAACGCATCCATCTTGATGATACCACCACTTGCATTACAAGGACTCGTAAACCGGAGCCTGATAGCAACCCTGGAACCCCCGATCGTCGGCCTTGACAACCGACACCAAACCCACACCAAACCCACACCCGATCATTCCACAACGACGTCAAGACGGGGCCTCATGGACGCCGCCGCCGCGCCATTGGCGTACGCAAAACCGGAAACAAACGGACCGTTCACTGACCATGCGCCGTTTCCCAGTTTGAGTCCAGAATATGGCCTAATGTGTCGGCTACCATAGAATCATTGATTGCCTGCGATGAGCATAAGCTTAGAACAGTGGACCCACCTTTACAAAAGTAGAGGCACGAGATATGCGTTTCACCTTGACTTGGACCATTTCATCCCTAGCATACACTGATTCTCCTTCTGTCGATGATTCTGAAAGCCCTTTCAATGACGGTACGGTACGCTTGAGAAAAAATTGGACCATGGCGTAGGTATTTATTGGTGGCTATGTGCGTACTACGCCCAACTTGGATATGATACCAGGTCGTAAGTGACAATCAAGCAAAAATACTTTCAAGGAAAAGTGTCCAAAAAAATGCTGTTCAAGGAGGAAGCTGTCATAATGCGCTCGCGCTGCGCAAGGGTTAACTTTTAAGTCGCATATTCATTCGCATCAAGCAGCCTCCAGTCCAGCCGCACACAATCCACATCCAATGCACTCCAAGCAAGCTGAGGATGCATAGTAAGCAAGTTACCTGTACAATGGCAACATGGCAACAACTTACCAATTCCACCACAGCATGCGCACAGGTAACATGGGCAACAGAGCGGGTTCTCAAATGAGCCTACAGTCATGCAACGCGTCAGCACGACCGGTATTTGACATGATGACACCTTACCTTTGCAGCACCAAAAGCTGAGCATTATGGCCGCCACAACCACAAGAGCCAACCCCACGAAAACGATAATGAGGTACACTGATGCGCCCATCAACCCCTTCGTTACTCATTGTGTACCTGGGGATGAACTCACGTTTGTTCTTGGTGAAGCTCGACTGCCCGCTGGATTGCCTCTTGCCTAATGAATTACTGCCAACATCCGCTCCCATGCTGACCAAGTCAAACAGGTCGATATCGTATGCACACGAAATGAGCACTGTAGCCCCGACCCCGAGAAGCAACAGTGCAATGGGGAGCAGAAACCTCCGCAATCTTGCCTGGTGACAAGCGCGGTGACGGGATGGGTTGGATTCCGATCCGCAGCAACACTGGGTCTTGGACTCCATGTGAATCTGGCATTGATTGGCGGATTTCTCGTCGTTGTACAACTCGACGCCGTATGTATTCATCGAGCATGGGAGAGGTTGTGCTGAGACTGGAGCCATGGTATCCGTGGAGGTTGTGGTCAAGGGAGATGAAACATTTGACTTTTGCGGTAGCGCATGACGTTGGGTGGCGCGGTCACCGCCACTTGCACGGCCCAAGCCCTTTGACTAGTATTTGATTGGCCGTCATTCATCGCGTGATGAACAGGCAGCGGCCAATCAGATCTCAGAAGTTCGCAAAGGTTGTGGCAGAGAGAACAACAACTTGCTGCGTCACAGATGCAAGCTTGGTTCGAGCATGTTGCACACATTGATCAGCTATGTGTGCCCAAACAATACAGGGACTACAGGTTGGTAATACCACAGCATTCGACCAATCCGCAGTCAATCAATCTCTCTTTTCACCCATTGCACCTGCAGCATCGATGGTGTCAATGTCCTTCTGCGTCAACTCTGGCAAGTATTTATCATCAGCAGTAAGTCTGAAAGGACTTTGGCAAACGACAGATGGTGGCACATACCAATATCCCCCGCCGTTAGGTAACCTTGTAGGCGTGCCTTTCTGTTGCTTGATCTGATGGCAGCATACAGAGTGAGTAAAAATTCTTTGAAGAGGATAGTGCCCTTACGTGACGACTACGGCACCTTTGGCCTTCGTCCATGCCAATAACACTTGATCCGGCGTAACCCCGAGCCTTGAGGCAATCCCATTCAATGGTGCATCCAGGGGACCACCGGGCTCATGGGTAATCGGGCTATGCAGTGGAGGTTAGTCGGCAGGCAAACAGTAGAGGGAAGCGACCGACATTAAGGCGCTGTAAGCCTCGACCACAATGTTGTGCCTCGCTGCGTATTCCAAGATGGGGAGTTGACTGCGGTACACATAGGGGTGCAAGAGGATCTAACATCGCAAGATTAGAATGGTTCGTATTCCGGTGGCTTCAAGTTTCTCGTGATACAGACCTGGTTCACGTCCGGCTTGATTTTGGCAGAAGCAAGCAGTACTTCGAGATCCTTTTCGTCAAAGTTGCTTACGCCTATACTCCTGCAAATTTGTTAATTCCGTGCAGCCAAGGAACACCGAAGACGTGCACCTTGCCAGACCAGCTTCCTTGATCCTTTCCATCTTGGCCCAAGCTGTGGGGATATCCGGAACGGCGAGACGTGGAGCATGGATCAGATATAAGTCAACATACTCCACCTCAAGCTATAAATGTGGGCGTCAGAAAGAGGAACGGTCAGCCATGATCGGAATCCTCGGAAACTTGCGTTGGTAAGACTGTTGCGAATCGACGTATCAACGTCTAAGCCATTTGTACCGGAATACTTGGTGGTGATGAAAACATCTTCACGAGGAAGGCTGGTCTCCCGCAAGGCGATACCGGCCTCTGTTTCATTTCGGTAGGCCTGCGCGGTGTCTGGTCACACGATGAGTGCTGTTGCTCAAGCGACTGTCTTCGATCCAAACCTCACCGATATGTTTAAATCCAGTTTCCAATGCCAGTTTCACCCTATCCGTGGAAACTTGATCATTGCCCGTTTTCCATGTACCCCATGCAATGTTGGGGATAGAATACCCTGCGTAACCGACATTGAATGATAATTGGGCATTCAGGGTCTGTGTACTTACCAGAGTTCATGCGCACGGAGTCCCAAGGCATATTAGTGTGTGGTACAGGTGAGCAACAAGACGGTGGGTGAAAGAGAGGGCCGGGTGAGTACTTTGCATATACTCATTCTCAGAAGGATATCAATAGACTTGATGTCGGGGTGGGAAGCGATGGTCAGTCAGTACACTAGTAGTGGCTCGGGGCGCGGCTCCTACCAACATATTATTGCTCACCTCTTACAGGAAGAACATTCGACTAGAGCCGGTTCTTCCACTTTAGCAAAAGTGGCTTGTTGCAATGGTCTGACGGGCATCATCCCAGTCGACCGTGTACATATGAAGAGGGCCAAGTTTACCGCAAGGACACGTGGTCATCGAGGTTATCAATAATAGTCACTGGCTACTAGTACCGTTGACCTGTGCCACGGCTGCTGGGGCCTCATGGTCACCGGTAGTTACCGTACCAAGGGCAGGAAACCATCCCCACGCTGCCAAGTTGACTCGGAAGTCACCCGTCCGACCATCAGTGACTTCGATACCCTCTGCCTCGAGTGCTTCACGTTGGCGCTGTGCGCCGGTTGTTCCTGGGCCGCGCGAAGAGATCGTTCCGGCTGCTGAGATGACTCTATGCCATGGCACGGGCGGTGTGACATCCGGAGATACAAACTTCAAGGCTGTCAACGCATAGTCGACAGAATCTGAAGGAAAGATGGTACAAAAGCGGACCTTGGCCGACATGCCGCGCATGTCGAGGCATGCCAATCAACTTGGCAATGTGGCCTGGAATATGTCAGTGAGTGAAAAATGTTGAAATGACAAGCCCACGCACTATAACTCGTTACTTTTTGTGGAGGGATTCTGTACCGGCAAAGGTGAGGCACTTTGTCATGAAGGGCGCTTAGTATCTAGAAAGGCCTACTGTCGCACGACATTATAAACCTGTCCAAGTGATCAGCTTGGTACCTCCGGCGTCGACGTGATGGACCACGGTAACCACTCACTGCGGCGTGGAACTCTGCACTATCCATCACTTCTTTACTAGTAACGATGGCGGGATTCGGTGAGGTGAGTCATAACTCTCTGCTGACGGTCACGGCGAAATCATCCCACGCTGGGACAAACACAGCTTCATCAAGTCACTAGCATCCATCAACTGGACTGAGTCGTCTGGCTTGTCTCTATCGGTGGGTTGGCGACCAGACCAGCTCGAAACCATGTTGCAATGCTTACAACGCCTCAGTCCGAGTCGGTACTAAAATCAGGTTCAGGGCATCTTCTTTTCCATGATCACTGCCTCTTCAGTGGCCTGATTATTATTTCCATGTCACTATGACCAATTATGACTCCTGTCATCTAGGCACTTCTGCTACTGGGGGGTCGTAGAGTGGGCGGGCTCACATAGTATTCGCTCCGTCGGTGTCGCCACAGGTGAATCCGTCGGTCCGACCAGGGCCTCGTACCACACATTGCACAAGATCCGGTCGACGCACGCCGTATGACGAGACGGCGTATACGAAGCGACTCGAAGTGCCCATGTGCTTCGTCAGCCAGATACCGTAGTCACAAAGCCCAACCAAATTCCTCAAGCCCTAACAAATCCCCATCAATCTTTGTCCCGAGGTCTTCGTTCAAAACGTGTCCTGCAGCACGAGGCTTCCAATATGCACCCTTTTCTTGGCAAAGGTTGGATCAAGGGATGACCGTTTCCCTGCGTTTGTCAGGAATGGTTGTTGCAACGGATGGATGGTATCTTTGGCCAAGGTGCTTCTGCTGCAGATCTGCACGCCATCCTCGGCCCGAGTGGCATAACATCAGATAAGAGCATATTTCGGCCAACAGGTCGTATGCATGACCACCCCGGGCCCATCATCGAATCACGAAGTTTGTGGTGTTCCTTGTGGCCTCATACCAGCTGACGGTGCATGCACCACGTTCATGAATGATGAATCAATATTACTTCCGTCTGGATGGGTTCGCCCATCGGGATGGACGGCGTCTTTGGGACGCTTCCTTGCCACCGGGCAATGGCTTGGACTGGTAGGTAGCTTTCCATTCTCATACTTTCCTGCTTGTTATCTCTCGATGTCCAACTCCTGGCTTCGACGCTCGATGTCAACGTGGTGGATCGAGCAGGCGGGGTGGGATAGTTGATAGGCATTGCGATCTTGTGGTCAGCCGGTATCACATGGACAACGTCATTGCTTGGACAAGGTCACCCACATCTGCAACATTATGGTACGATCTTCTGTTCTCGAAATCCTTCCGGTAAACCGGGTATACGATATTGTACTCGTGCAGTCCTTCACGAATTTCAAGTATAGCACGGCATGACGATGGCCGCCTGAAGCGCGGAAGTCACCATGACGAGAATTATTTCAGCCAAATACTTCGACGAGATAGAGAGTTGGTATCGAGAGACGAGAGCTTCTTTAGGGTAAAGGCAAAACAACAGGTCCCCTCATAGCCAGGCAAATATCGAGATATTCTGGGTTAGATTCGGGTGTGATGATCCCTCGTTTTATGCAGAAATCAATCAACGCCATCGCAGAGCTTGGCTTGAACTGTCCTTGTAGCAAGCGTTGCATCACCTCCTCGACGTCCATCAACTGGAACGTATCAACCTCTCCGTCCTTGGCGTTTGTGCGTGGCATGATGGTACCATCGTTAGGCAGACGAAGCTCGTAGAGGTAGTAAATCCCAGGTAGGATCCATTTTGAGGGCGAACGGTTCGTGAAGTTGAGCATGCCTGTGGAACGCGCGTGTCTCCTGACGAAATCTGATGGGAGAGAGGCTTCTTCTGTGCATTCGCGAATGATGGTCTCATTAGGGGTCTCCCCAAGTCCCATCCCACCTCCCACGGTGCAGTCATACCGCCCAGGCCACCTAATGCTCAAAGCAGGTCGGACCACAAACAAAATATGGATGAATGGACGCACGTGCTCTTCGTTAGTGACCTGCGGGGAATCCAGAGTATTGTTTTGTTCATTACAGGACAATCATAGAATGCTGTATTTATCTTAGGAGAGCGCTAGCGAACGGCGGCAACAGCAAGTTTACCTATGAGGAGACAGCCAAAATTGGCAAATCCAAACAGAGGGAGTGCAGCGCGCTCGATCCCGAATGCAATATTCGAGGTCGTACCTGCACGTTCCTGTTGAGGCAGATATACGGGATACGTTTCGTCGCTCCAACCTAATGTACTGAATCAAAATCATGGGGACGCAACGGAAACAGACACCCATACCTTTCAAAACATCCGGAAAGAGACCCTCTGCTTTCCACCTTTCCAACACCTCACGCATGCCCTCTGTCCTGGTCTCAGAGTCAGCAACGTGGTTCGCAAAACAGATGGTCCAAGGGGAATCATCTGGTCTGCGAAGCACGTTCCAAATCGATTCTTTTCCGGTTTCCTTGTCATTTTTAAGGATTTCCTCCACGACTTTGGGTCTCAAGAAACCGATAGGGCTCGAGAGCAACGTCGAGCGTAGAAACATTGGGAGGAGGCGTTCTTCCTCTTCGGGAGGAGTAAAGCTAGCATTGCACGATGCGCGATGAGTTATAGTAGCGTCGTCGAAAGGACCGAACGGAAGGGCAAGGTTGATCGCAGAATGTACGAGTGGTAGTAGGCAAAGTTGGTGCCGGCTCGGCACAGTGGTGTTGAAGGTTCGAAAGTAAGACGTTGTGGTCCCACTGACTCGGGGACCGAGCAGCAAGAGGTTGGCCCTGCCAGTATGGAGCAGATGCGGCTTACACGCACGCGTCCAAGTGCCAGTATAATGTTTGAGGTGGAAGTACATGACTGAGTGGGTTCCTGTCGGCACCCTGCGCGGTCCGGAGCAACCCGGCGGCTTGAATCCTAACTCGAAGAACTTGGTACAACGCTTGGTACACACAATACAAGAATCGTAAATGTACAGTGGACTAACCCATATCTAAAACTCATCCGAAACGTCAGCCTACCATTCGAGAGACTCCCAGACTGGAGCCTCTCGCTTCCAGTCAAATATACCCCCGCGTGCCTCGAACATCTTCTCATCAAAGCCCGAGTCCCGGAGCGCATTCTGTACGCCCACCTCCAATAACGATCTTCCAGGTTTCTTTCCCCCGTCTTGACAATTCAAAAATCTGACCTAGCGATTAGTTTCGATTCGATATTCATAACAGGAACCACATGCCTCATCCGCTCGTCCAAGTTCAGGTAAGAATCCTTCATAGACTCGTTGTCCTCTGGGACGAGGCACTTTTGACCAGCGTGGCGAGAGAGGAAAGTTTGAAACTGCTCCTTGGTGATGACAAGATTGCGGGCGTCACGAAGCGAGCCCGTCTCCGCCCCTGTATTTTCTGAGTCCAATAAAAGCACCTGGAAAACCTGGCCGATCAAATGAATCAGAACCCTGACCTAGGTCGCAAGGGGGTAATACCTTCCAACGAAACGGGGCAAGTTGCTCGATTTGATCATTCATGTCTTCCCCCCAATTATTGCTATAAGAAGAAAGTTCAGTTTTTTCGTAATATTATCGACCGCGACAGAAATACGCACATGGTGACGACGGTGTTGATCTTGACTTGAATACCCCTCTCTCTTACCCACTGAGCGACCTTGAATACATCGCCAATGTGAGTCGTGGCGGTCCCATTTTCTGCGCGACCCTGCTTGAGGTTGATCTCTGTGTCAAATGAATCGCAGGAAATAGCCATGACGTCAAGATATTGGCCGTATATATCAAGCCATTTCTCGGTCACCTTCGAGCCATTGTTCACAACCGAACACGACTCGAGAAGAAGTTCTTCTTTACAAAATTTGAAGACCTCCCCAATATAGCGGGCTTGGAGAAAGGGTTCCCCGCCGCTGATGTTGAGTTTCTTCATCCCCGCATCCGCGAGCATGCGAAGCCCACGCTTGGCATCCTCGAGAGGGAGAATGAATTCGTTGGTGTTGGTGTGGAAGCAAAAGTGACACTCATAGTTACAGCGCCTATTCGGAAACCAGTTCACCGAAACCGGGACCTTCGCAGGTGCTGTGTTGAAGAAAGGAATAGACACATCAAGCCAAGTGAACTTCATGATGAGATACAGCAATGGTGGTCTCCAAGACCCGTACTTGACGGTGGATTAGGAAAGGGGGGGATAAAGGCATGCACTGCACCTCCAACTTTATAGGCATGAGGTGCGGACATCGGCCGCAACCGAACTCTATACGGTGTCTTGACGTGTCTATCATGGTGGGCGTTTTCCAACACGAGACTGCCGATATAGAGGGATTTGTTCGTTTAACAGGTCATCCCCACAGGTGTGAGTATCCACTTCAGAGATCAAGATGTGTTTCAACCTTCAGGGAACGGAAATTACATCGAATAGTTGCCCGTCAGCGTCTACCGGGAAACTTCAGCGTCAATGACACTGGGCTCAGACGTACTCACCGTGCGGGCAGTCTGATAAGGTTTTGAAACTCAAATGTTACATAACGTATGGTCACCTCGATTTTCACCATATCCAGACATGCTGATCAGTAGGCCCTCGCGCACCTGTTCGCAGCAAGAAAATACAATCAAGTTGTCCAAAATTAGTACAGAGTGTGACATCGCCGCATCACGGGTTTCTCAGACGACGAGCCCGAGCCAGATGGCAATATTAATATCGAGTAGTATTCCCTCCATACCAGCGTGGTACGGAACGGCCTGCTGATCAGCGTGTCTTATTCGGGTGCTAGCAAGTACTGGTAACCATAAACATATCTTGGATAAGAATGTGAGTACTTCTTGTGGGTATACTAGCTGAGACACATACCTATCCATCTTGTCGCCACCCCGCGGCCGAGGTCCGAGTCCCCAGCATGCATGCCAAGCAGATTCCGAAAGCTGGCTCTGATTACACCCAGGCACTCGATTTCTTCTCCAGGGATCACTGAGTGACCCCTTGACTCCGTGGACTGAATATTTGATGTTGTGCCCTAACATTCAACGAGATCAATGCGACTGCTTGCAAAGAGTGATGAAGGCTCCGAAGTTATACTTCCTATGAAAAGAAATTTAGCAGGAGATCGTGCATGAACATTGTTTGTATCCGTGTTGGGCGTATTAGCCTGAGCCTAACTACATGAGTTGGCGACCCACGAGACCGTTGTGTTTCAAGAACTTACCAGTCCTGGAATGCGGCATCTGGTGGTGGACTCCCAAGATTGCTGGCGGGCAACAGGGGTGGTGACTACCAAATTATGTAATCGCTCTCACGGGAACTTCCGGTCCGTACTTTCTTTCAACACGCTTGCCTCGCCTCTGACAGGGGTGTGTGTGTAGGTCCACCATCGGATGTCTCAGCTAAGTCACTCGTCGTTGGTGTATATTACTGCGTGCACTCAACATGTTCGTTCCCGTCGAAGTACTTGTAATCATCAATTAGGTTTCAACTTCGAAGCCGAGTCAAAGCAATTCATGGATCGGCGCGTCAAAGCGATGGGTACTTTCAGCTCTGAACAATGGAATTGAGACGACTCCACACCACAATATTGTTTGGTGTGGAACGAGTGTGGACGCTGTCAGCCACCCTGGCGAGGGTATTTAGGCTCGCCCAACACGCGACTCCCCTCCAAACATCTTGCCTTCCTTGCTTCTCTTATCTGACCGCCACACTTCTCTCGCTGTCGTTGTCTCTGTTATACACTATTATACTCTGGATGCCACACCCCGACACACGTGTTCAACGCGTACAATACCCAAGCACGCGAGTTGCTTGAATGGATACAACCACTGCGGGTTCTGTTCCATCGTGTCCTCGTCATTCTGGCCCTTGCGACCACCGCGGAACCCCTCACCAAGCAGTCGACTTTGTTCTCGCCGACCCCGATCGATACTCCCATCCACCAGGCAGGACGGCACGCGAATTTCCCGAATGTATTGATCCATCGTGACTGTGGCGAAACATGGTTTGTATCCTCGCCGCTTCCGCCCTTCGTCCTCCACGCGGTCGACTTTTCGTTACCCATCGAGCGCGATCTCACTCGAATTCTCCGGAGAGGACGGCACGCGAGATGCCCCCATATAATACCGTTCGCGACCGCAGCGAGCCATGATCGTTCCATTCCCATCATAAGACTCCGTCTATTTCATTATACTCGCCATGCTCGATCATGCTCGAGTCCTCTGGTCGAGATGGCACGCGAGTTGCCCTCGCCACCTCACCGCTCAGCTCTCCTCTCCATGTGGCCTAATATCGTTACTTATGCTCCAACGCTCCAAGCTACTACCGGTGGCCACCACTTCTTCTCGCTCTTCTGTCGTTCCTCCCACCAGGGATCGATCCTTAACCCCCAGACAAGCCTGCGCGTCAGTTACCCCCGATCTTCATTGCTGGTGTCCTCCCTGCCCTCCTTCACGCGGACGATTTTGCTATTTTCCGAGCCCGACCACGCTCGCATTCTGCAGGCAAGATGGTACACGAGTGTCCCGAACACACTCCCGCGAGCTGCGATTATTCCACCCACCATCGGCCTCGTCAAGAAACTCCTCTCCATACGATCTAAATTCATGCTCGAATCCACAGGCAAGGTGGCACGCGAGATGCCCGAATATACCGATCGTTGCGGCTAGTGCCAGGTCTGACTCTTTGTCCTTGCCAGTCCCGCCTCTTGCGTCTACATTGACACGGGACTCCTCCACGCGATCTATCTTTTTTACTCGCCGAGCCCGACAGTGCTCGAGACTGGCAAGACGGCACGCGAGTTGCCCCGATGATACCACCCATCGCGACTGCAGCGAGCTATGATTGTCTTTGTCCTCGCCATTTGCGGTCGTCAAGGAACCCTTCATACGGTCAAAATTTCTTACTCGTCGACCCTGATAACACTCGAATATCTCAGACGCAAATTGCACGAATATATCGCGACCACAGCAAAATATGGTTTCCGTGTCCTTGTCACCTTGGATTTCACACCCACCGGTCGACTATCGTTACTCGCCGAGCCCGATTATGCTCCCACCCTCCAGGCAAGATGGCACGCGAGATGCCCACACTTTCCGATTATTCCGACCACAACAAACTATGATTGCTTAACGTACCATCGGCCATCATGAGGGGACTGTTTCCTACGCGGCGCCCTGATCTTGTTCCCGACGAGCCCGACCCACGCACGAATCCATTAGGCACGCGAGATGCATATAACTACAAGCTGTTATTCTCTATGTTCTTTCCACCCAGACTCTCCTTACCCGGCATCACACTATTAACCGACGAGCTCGATCTAATGGCAAGACGGCACGCGAGATGCCCAAACGTACCGATTATCGCGACCGCGGCGAACTGTGCATATTTCATCCGCCGTCGGGCCCCATCACGGGACTCTGCTCTACCCGCACGGCCTAATATCGTTGTTTAACGAACAAGCAAGACGGCACGCGAGATGCCCGAACTCACCGATTGTTGTGACTGCAACCTGCTCTCCTTGCCACTGGCCATTTGCAACAATAACCCTCGGTTACTCGACCCTACGCCCGACGAGGATTCATGTTCCCAGCGAGGTGCATAAATAATCCGTAAACAATTATTGTGCGACTCCGAGATGACACGCAATGTCCCCGTCATCTACAACGACCCTCTCACGACGACATTGAGCATCATGGTTGCTTGCTAATTTCACAGGGAACTCGGCAAAGAAGATTCAATGCTACCTTCGTGGCGCGAGCTGCGCAAGACTCTACCAAAAGCACGACGTGAAAGAGGGGTTGTCATTCAGAGAGAGGATCTATGTTGGGAATAAGGTGCGTCCAGCAGTAGGGCTGGTCTTTGATTTCAAAGGCTTTGCCTACTGTTGGACCCTCCTTGTTTTCGATAGCCTCCCTAGACTTTCTCTCTCACTTGATGTCGGCTTTGACGAGAGTGAACCACTGAACGCGTGCGATATTGAGACTCGGCTGGTGACATCATTGAGGTCAAGACGCACTCGTCATGATCTGCAGAGCAGCTGATATGGATGGCCGAGGGCACAAATTTCATTGGCCGCTTCAGATCGTGTCTTACAGCAGCGTAGGCTTACTCAAGTCCTTGAGAAAAAAGCACCTCGGAAAGCCTGAGAAATACAGGTCTACTAGTACAACAAGACGCAACAAGTACTCTTCTGCTCAATGCCAAGTTTTCATCACCAATTCAGAGATTCGGGTTCAGGCTCTCTCGTCCATTCAAATATCCCACCGCGATCCAAAAAAGTCCTTTCATCAAACCCCGAGTCCAAAAGTGCTGTCTCAACACCAACGTCGAGAATCGATCTTCCCGGTTTCTTGCTGTTGTTACTACAATCTAGGAATCTAAAACGCCACGATCGTCGTCTCAGCATTGCATTGATCCTCAGAGATGTAGCACTGCGTACCTCATTTTTTCATCGAGGAGCAAGTACGAATCCTTCATCGCGACGTTGTCTTCCGGGACGAGCGATGGTTGTTGTGCATGTCTGTCAAGAAAGGCTTGGTATTGTTCGCTTGTGACCGTCAGGTGGCGCCCGTCGCGAAGAGAATTGGAACCTGGGCCCGTGTTTTCCGAATCCAGGAGTAACAATTGGAACACCTATTTGTGGAGTTCAGCCTCTAACATCGCATATACGTCTGGTAGCGACGAACCTTCCAGCGGACAGGGTCAATCTCCTGGATTTGGTCGTTCATATCCTCCTCCCAGTTGTTGCTAAAAGGAACCAAGTTCGATTAGCGTCAAGCGCGGCGGGAAATGCGAGATACTTGCATCGTCACGACCGTGTTGATCTCTACCTTGATCCCCCTCGCCTTCGACCACTCTGCTGCCTTGAACACTTTGTCGATGTGCGTGGCGGAGGTCCCGTTTTCTGCTCTTCCCTGCTTGAGATTTGTTTCGACCTCAAAGGAATCGCAAGAAATGGCCATCAGGTCGAGGTATTTCCCGTACGTGTCCAGCCATTTCTCGGTCACCTTGGAGCCGTTGCTCACGACGGAACATGACTCGATGTGAAGCTCTTCTTTGCAAAACTTGAACACTTCCCCGATGTATACAGGTTGAAGGAATGGCTCCCCGCCGCTAATGTTGAGTTTCTTCATGCCGGCGTCGGCGAGGAGACGAAGCGCGCGTTTTCCTTCCTCTAGGGGGAGGATATAGCCATTGGTGGCGGTATGGAAACAAAAATCGCATTTGTAATTGCAGACACGATGGGGAAACCAGTTGACGGAGACTGGTACGAATCCAGGCTTTGGAGCAGGTTTCAAGATGGGTAGAGATGGAAATGGGAAGGAGGTGTTGAGCCATTTGAATGCCATGGTTGGTTGGTGGACGCGCTTGGGCGAAATGGAGACGACAGAACGCGCGGTCGGGTCCTTATACGTTGTGAGTGGCCACAAATAAAATTTTATTCGATTATCGATTATGATTGTTTTGGATATCAGGGGACGCCGATACCAGCTGACTGCAAGCGAGGAAGTTCGCCGTTGGAGGTAAAGAGACTCCTGTATACTCGCATACCCTTTGGGTGCTCATCCCAAGAACCGAATACCTAATCCCGACTGTCAATGCCAGGTGCTAGATGAAAAATCGTGGTGGAACTCACGACCGATTTGCACAATGTGTTTCTTGACTTGAGCATGTGGTTCGCCAATGCAACACGTGTCGCTTGTCATGTCAACGAGACGTGATGAGCCTCGAGCCTATTCCTCGTGCTCCAGAGGGCCGAAAGTCAAGTTACAGTGTCTTTACACGAAAGTATGTGGTTGTCCTACCGTGGGCCTCGCGTTCGCCAGCGGCGTGTTTACTGCCGGTATATCGAGAGAGCTGTTGTCTTTGTTTCGCCGTGGTGGCAGATCCACCTGTTCGCTCCTATATCAGCTCACCCAGTTTGTAGGAAAAGGGGCTATCTCTGGCAGCCTCGTGTTAGTGGCTGTGTGGTTAGAGGTAACCATCAAACTTCCCCTAGCGACCACTGGCCTAGCCTGAAAACCATTCCAGGTGCGGTCCCTGCCTCACGCATCGTTGATATCCCATCAGCAGCATCCCAGCCTCCAACCAAGACTACAGGTTAAAGCCGTTCTGAGCCGCGGGGGATATGTATACAACCAAAGCGATGAGCGCTGCGCGACGATGCGCGGATCGCGCCGTAGTTCGTGTACAGCATTGAGTCGCTAGGCCACCACGTCAACTGGCCATCGCCTGTGATGCCAGCATCGCAATGTACAACAGTGGACCAGTTCAAACGTTCAACGGCTACCTGCCAGTGCGACAAGCGTACGGGTACTATCAGGCTACCTTGCTACGATCTGCCAGTGCTGAGCCGTTGGATCCAGACAGCTGCGCACCAGGCCAATCTAAATATTCCCTGACTGGACGCTGTGCAGTGTAGGACGACTATATATTTGGGCACGTCTCGTCAGTTTCAACTTCCCTGTGCTCTGGACTATATCTACTGCAATGGATACCGCTCAATTCAACACTTCCGTGAGTACCATATTCCTTCCTCCACCTCACTCCATTACTAACCCCCTCGCCAGGTTTGCAATCTCGTCCAGCTGATCCCCACACAGAAGATCACCAGCTGTGCGCATATAGCCAAGCTGCTTGGGGAACCAAGCAAAGCCAGGCGGGTTAGCGAAGGTTGGTTTGCGCCTTGTTATCGTCATTGCGGGCTACAATGTTTGTGTAGTCGTCAAGTTCCTTGGACAGACTTCCTCCCCCTTGCCATGGCACCGTGTAATTTCGACCTCTGGAATCATAGCTAGTCGCGGCGATCTCGGCCGCGTACAAAAAGGCGCACTCGAGGTCGAGGGAGTACGTGTGTTCAGTGGCTCGTATGGTGAATCGCGCGTGGTGTTTGATCAGTGCGGTTGGTTTCCCGAGCATTTACTTGTTGCCACAGAGATGGACTCTGATGATGAGTGGGGTGCATAATTTGGCCTCGACTTTCATCCTTCCACCCCCTCCGACAAGAGCTCTGCACATGTACTCCTGGTTTCTGTTCTCCATTTACCTTTTTTCCTACCTTTGGTCCTTTAAAGCATTCAACGCTCTCGGTTTTCAAGTTCGTTTTTTTTTGGTTTGGAGCTCGATTGTCTTGATATACAACCACACTCGTTTTGTTCAGTCTACATTTCATGTCACTGTATGTTACGACCAATCGGAAAATGCCGGTTCACTCTCACAATACGCTTTGACCTTCGACTGCTGTCTGAATTGGCCACCATGTCAGAGTCCCTCTACGCGTCATGCGCCCAGGTCCTTACTCAATGTCAGGCCATGAAAGACGACCTACCAGCGCTCCTCGATCCCGTCTCCGGATTTGCACCCAGACTCAGGCAACTATGTCGCGATCAGTGAGTTCACCTTGTTCATATTACTACGCGTCATCCCGAACCGCGCTTCAATCAGAGTCGACGAATTGGAGAGTGGGACCACTTCAGACGTGTCTCCGGTTGAATTAGAGGCGCTACGGATGGAAGCCAACACTTGGGGTCTGCTACAAGCACTCATGCCGTGCGTGGACAGGTCTTTTCCTTTTGTCCGGTCATGAACTCCGTGCAGCGCCCGAAAAACAGAGCCAGAGCACCATCTCAACCCGCGCTCCATCCTCAAGCAAAACCCATTCACGCCAACGTTGACCCTCGCACAAGCAATCATGCACGCGTCGCCCTTGCTCACAGAACTCGTCATCGTGCGCGAATGGCTCCACGAGACCGCGTCATCACCACAACATCCCGAGGCTACCACCGGGTACTGGAAGTTCACAAAACACAACGTGATGCAAGGGTTACGCACTGGGCGGGGTACGAGAGAGGGACTCGTGACAGAGTTTGATCCAGATGCTGTGAATAGAGGGGAAGGCAAGTCGTTGGCTGCAGACGACGCGGTGAGTGAACGGCATGCGTCTGGTCGGGATACTGGGTGCTGAGTTTGTTCTCGTCAAGGCCTTTGAAAAAACGTTGACTCAATCATTGTATTCGTTCATACGCGCTGGGAGACTGGACGAAGCGGTGCAACTGTGTCGAAAAGCCCACCAACCGTGGCGTGCTGCGAGTATCCGTGGGTCATTACTGTTCCAGTGGCAAGCAATCGGTAAGTAACGGATCGCTATGGTTGTGTGCATATATTCATCACCAACGAAGCAAATGAACAATGCGAGGAAGGTTTCGAGGACGAAGATGATGCAGAGGGATGGCAGGGCAACAGACGCAGACGACTGTGGAAGACGACTTGTATAAAAGCCGCTCTAAACGTAAAGAGGCACCATTTTTACTCCAATTCAATCTGTCTTACATCTCTAATAGCCCAACTTGTCCGATCCTGAGCGAGTACTGTACGCTGCACTCGCGCCAACCCCGCAAACATTCAATGTCCTCAAGTCAGCTTGTCGAACCTGGGAAGATCATCTGTGGGCTCAGCTCAGCATACTGTGCGAAGAAAAACAAACCGCGGAAATGATCAAGTTGGGGGGAGGATATTGGGAAAGTGGGCTGGAGGCACTCAGAGATATGTCTATTCCGGTGGAAGATGCAGATGAAAAAGAAGAAGAAGAGTGGGAGAAGGAAGCAACTGCAGCGCTGGAGACACTGGGCGGCGTCAACGTCGATGATGGGTGAGTTGCTTTTTCTTCTCTGGTACTTGCGTTGAGTAGCGATCTGGTAGTCCCCCAGCCGATAACGCTTTTCATGTCTCTCAGTTGGCAATTGTCCTCGACCGGACACATCCGTTGTTGGAAACATTTGCAGCCGGCCTGAGGGACGGCATATACGATTCCGAATCGTCAGAGTACGTATTCTCTATTATTTTATCGTGAGGTTATGCATTTATGTGCTAGATACCCCACAATGACACGATTCTTTGCCCATCTATGCCTCTTCCTGCAAATGATCGATCTTTCCGTACCCCCCTTGGCCACTCAGGTGATTTTGGAAGCATACCTTCAAGTCCTCGAGGTCGGTATCAATCACCAGTCAACCCTAAATGTTTTAATGCATGTGGCTTTAGGCCGCTGGTCAACGAGACCTCATCGCTATGTATGCTGGTGCACTTGGCGATAATGCTGTGGAGCGTTACGCCATGTTCCTCACCTCCCTCGATCTTTCCGCCGATATCAAGGAGCGAAGGCTAGCCCTAACACGTGCACGTGAACATGGTCTTGATGTGGATCGTGTTGCCACTGTCACTGCTGAGCGAACGATCGAAAAGGCCTTTGAAGTTTGTATTTTTTTTTGGCTTATTGAGTTGTGTTAAACTTGCAATCCCCTAGCTATTGCTTCAACCAAAGGGCCCACTTCCATCGATCATTGCAATGCAAAATCCACCATCAGACGTGGAGGCGTTGCTCCTCCGCTCCATAGAGTGGACAACCTTTATGGAAGCTACTTATGAAACTGCTCTCGAACAGGCTACAGTGATATTGCGCTACTTCCTTGGTATGTCTGGTGTTCTAGCCTCAGTCTATTACTTATCCCTACCAAGGCGCTGGACGCGTTGCTTTGGCGCGCGGTCTATTGGATATACTGCCGCATGAACTTGCTTCAATCGATGAACCCGAAGAGCGTGCAACGGAGTATCTCCATTACAGACAATTTTTCAATGTGTGGAATCTTCTTGACCGGGTAGTAGAATGTCAATCGCTGGAAGCCTCGTTGATGAACAAGGATACTCGGATAGCCTGGTTGAAGGACTATAAGGTAGCACACTACCTTCGACACTTCCGTCCACTGATATCATTCACAGGGTCTAATTGATCAAGCATATGAATCCATTGTGAAGCTACTCACTTCTGACTGGATGTTACCAGACCAAAGGAATCCTGCCGGTGTGTAATGCGTACCGTCTATCGTCTTTGTTTTTCATGGCTCCCGTAGATCACCGACATCGTGAAATGTTGCGCATCCGGCAAATCTACATACCTGAGCTGATTCTGCGATTACACGTCATGCTGTACTCGTCAAGAGAGCATATACCAGGGTTCGTTCACATCTTGTCAGTGCTGTCTCTCAAACTGACGCACGCGATAGGAACCTCAGGGTTGCGCTCGAGTTCGTCAACATTGTCGCAGACTCGCGGTACAAGCTCTACGATGACTTTTTACATCCGGATGGACGCAGGCTTGCGGAATACTTGGGCGTTGTGAGGCGGGCGGTGTTGGCGGGGCTGGGGAGTGGTGGTTCGGATCCTTTCAAGGTTGTTTCTTCTTGACGTGTGGATTTGACTACAGACCCAACTGAATAGTGATGAGATAAATTTCAATAACATTCCCAAGAACAAGACAATTGAAACATTGTTGTCAAGGCAGGCTGACATGTGACAGCGCCACTGTGTCAAGCGATGGACAGCCACGATGCGGTGTTCTGATGGATAGTTTACTGACCGATACTGCTCTTAACAACGACTAAAGCCTATAGACCCAGTAACCCTCCTGCCTTTGAACCTCCATCATGAGTAAGTTTCTAGGCAAAGTCTTCGACTACGCCGAGCGGCTCCCCGAGGGCATCGAACGCGCCCGTAATCAAATAATCGGTATGTCTGGTGTACTTGCACAATGCCACAGTCCTCTAATCACATCTACGCGTTGTGATGTACCAGGTATCTTGGATTCGGATCGTCAGTTCTCGATAATCTCTTTGGGAGAGTTTGATGTTCTGACTATGGTCCGGTGCTGTATGGCGCATGTACAGGTCGTCATGATACTCCAGAAGAGAAAGTCAATGACGAGATCCGGGCCAAGATCAATGCCAGTCATCGATTCGAGAGCTTTGCGGGTCAGAGGCAAGAGAACGCAGTCAAGTGGTACGCGGCAATGCGTTTGTTTTTGCGGACTGCGACGACGGTGAGACTGATTTTTGGCCACGTTTCCCATCGGCAAGGCACATCGATGGCCACGATTATTTTTGGGCTGTATCGGAGGTACTCGACAGCGCAAAGGATGCTATCTTTATCTTGGTGGGTGTCCCCCTCTGGCTTGCAGTCGCACCACGCTGAAAAACAGGGCAGGATTGGTGGCTCACGCCCGAAGTTTATCTCCGGTACGATTTTCAGCGAATTCTCGGGTGATGCTTACCTCCGGTCTCCGGTCACAGCCGGCCTCCCGCCCAGAACCAAGAATGGCGCCTTGATAGGCTGTTGCAGCGCAAGGCTGAGCAAGGCGTCAAAATTTATGTCGTCGTTTACAAGGAAGTGTCCCAGACGATGACCATGGGTTCGAAGCATACCAAGGCAAGGATGCAAAGCTCGTGCATGTTCAGTTTGACCAAACGATGATAAGGCTGCGCTAGAAGCGCTTCATCCAAACATTGCGTGCATGCGCCACCCCGATCATATCGGTAGCAAAGGTGGGAACATGTGAAATTCATATCGCGCTCGTGTTTTTCAATTGTCGTTCCCTAGATACCGTCGAGTTTTGGTCTCATCATGAGAAGGTTCGAAGGTCATGATACGTTATCGGAAGGGATTCTAACACACAAGCAGGTTGTCGTGGTCGACAATCACTTGGCTTGTATTGGAGGATTAGACTTGTGTTTCGGACGTTGGGATACCCACAATCACCCGTTGGCTGACGCTCACCCGACTGACTTTGCTCGTACTCTCTTCCCCGGACAAGACTATAACAACGCTCGTGTCCTAGATTTCCAAGAGGTTGCGGATTATGTTAGTAATGCAGTCTCCATTCTAGAGACCCCAAGAATGCCCTGGCATGATGTGAGTTGTTTCTCGAGATTGGGGTACACTGGCTGAAATTCCACCCTTGTTCAATTAGGTCCACATGACGATATGCGGTTCCGCGGTGCTCGATATCTGCCAGCATTTCGTAGAGCGCTGGAATGAAGTTAAACGTCGCAAGGTACGCATTGATTGTAATGTTCCGCCACCTGAACTGAGCCTTCTCTTCTAGTATGCTGATGATCAGTGAGTGGCAAACATGAGCGTATCACCTTCATTTACCCCTATCACAGGAGGTATGATTGGCTTGCGCTTCCCCACAACATTCAGGTTGCACCTGGTGAGGCTGTTGCACGTACGTATTTCCCCCACCAATCTCCGCAGTGATAACCTTGTTTACGTCCTTTTAGTCCATCCTCACCGCGAACAGTGGCACCGCATGGGCAGAATGTTTAGACAACGTTTCCACCTCGATTTTGGGGACAGCGTTGAACCTCCCTACCCACCACCACCGCATGGGAAATGCCGTGTCCAAGTCGTGCGCAGCGTGTCGGACTGGAGTCACGGTGTCCTGACGGAACATAGCATCCAGAACGCTTGTATGTTTCTTATTTTCACTTGCCGTGCGCGTAACCTGTCCTCACGGAACCTGTTATCCTTTGCCAGACATTCAGTTAATTCGCGAAGCCAACCACTTCATCTATATCGGTAGGTCCCGGTGCCATTCCTCGCGTAACCCGTCTGCATTCGTACTGATGGGCGTAATGCATGCCTCGTGGTGATCATGCGTATTGATCACCGTCAACAGAGAACCAATTCTTGTGCGTAGCGCTCTCTTCACATTTGGCAGGGGTTGCTGAGCTGGCATGCTGTATTTAGTATATCCAACACCCGAAATGAAGGCCCGGTGAAGAACCAGATTGCAAAGGCTCTGGTAGAGCGCATCATTGAAGCCGCTCAAGCCGGCAAGAAGTTCAAGGTCAGGGGCAGGAAACCCGGGACGTTGGAGAGAACTTGCTCGCTCATATCCGCCTGGCAATCTAGGTTATCGTCACCATCCCTGAGGTCCCAGGATTTGCTGGAGACATCAAGAATGAGACCGCCATCAAGACAATCATGGCAGCACAGTATCGCACCATAAATAGGGGTGGACATAGTATCTACGAGGAGATTCGCAAGGCAGGCTTTGAGCCGTGAGTGTTTGAGCATTATTGGATCCGCGTGCGCTTGGCCTCATCACCCCTAGGATGGATTATATCCGGTTCTTCCACTTGCGCTCATACGACCGCATTAATGCGCCAGTGTGTGAGT
The DNA here is from genome assembly GCA_038093535.1 of Boletus reticulatus. Taxonomy (NCBI): domain Eukaryota; kingdom Fungi; phylum Basidiomycota; class Agaricomycetes; order Boletales; family Boletaceae; genus Boletus; species Boletus reticulatus. Next base: position 189,290 of record JBBPSJ010000028.1, read on the forward strand.
CCGATCGTCTTTTTCTGTCCTCCGCCGTTAGGTGATGGATTATGTGACAGCGACATTGATTGCGCAAATGGAGAGAAACTCTGGTGTGACATTCCACGAAGCGCAAATTGCGCTCGCACGCCAATGGGTGGGCCAGTACCTCTTTGGGAAAGACGTCCCTCGGGATGTCTACATCAAAATCCCCCAGGAGGCAAAAGTTGGGCTTGCTGCCACGGAAGAGACACCGGTGAAGAAGGATAAGGTGCCTCTTCCCGAGTCCGTCGAAGCTGCGAGACAGGTCATTGCGCGGTTCGAATCTGGCGCACAGGATCTGCGGTCGGACGATATGGTGGCGGACTCGGTGGCCCACCATGCATTGCAAGGGAGGCAGTCGTTGTTGGACGAGACGTGGGTGGGATCGGAAGAGGAGGAGCTGAATTGGTGCGTAAATGCGCGTTTGGTGCGTGATGGAGGCTCAACGACTGAGACAGTTATGTTTCGGAGCTGCTTTATATCCATAGTAAGGTTATGATTGTGGATGACAGACGTGTCATTGTAGGTGTTCCTTTCATGTTATGGCTATAATTTGGACTAACGAAACGATTCAGATGGGATCCGCCAACTTGAACGATCGTAGTCAGAAGGCAAGTGCCAGACTGATCCCAATATACCGCGAGTTCTTGGGCTAATCGATTGGATAGGGTAATGGTGACTCTGAGATCGCGCTAGTGGTGGAGGACGACGACATGATCCAGTCGACAATGGATGGTCGTCCCTACGCGGCAGCACGATTCGCTACTACTTTGAGACGCAGGTTGTTCAGGGGTAAGACGGCCGCCTTGACACATGTAACCCACGGACCTGATTGTCGATTCCAGAACACCTGGGTCTTATCGAGCCTCAACGGACAATTCGTCGACCAGATTCGTTCACGCGGCCAGCACCGGCGCCCAATGAGGACGAGATGTACTTGCCCGAGGATGCTGCTGTGGCGGACCCACTTGCGGATGAAACACTTGACTTGCTGTACAACACGGCACGTAAGAATAGGGAAGTATTCACCGAGTTGTTCCGACCTGTACCGACAAACCTCGTGCGATCATGGTCCGCCTATGAGGTGCGTGATTTGTGTGATTGGGGGGTGTCGAGTGACTAACAGACGGGCAGAATTATGTGCCAAAGGTGAAGACTGGACATGTTGTGCCCGGGATTCCTTTGCAGCGGGTCAAGGAACGCCTCGCTCAGGTCAAGGGTTCTGTGGTCGAGTGTCCATTGGTGAGTGGCTCAGTCTGGGCTTCTGATCGGGGCTGACAAGGGGTGTCTAGGACTTTTTGATTGATGACAAGGAATTCGTGGAGGGAATCGATTGGTTGGGACTCAACCCTACATTGCCAGTGTACATCTAAGCGAATATGTAAATTAGTGGGGCGTTATAATAAGACCCGTCTTGTGCATACTCTAAAGTGGGCGTGGTGTCGTGCGGGAGCGGAGATGAGAATTTGGTTGTGATTGCTGGTAATTAGCCTGTCATATCCTTGATTTGTTAGTCATTCCCTCCCGTCTTTGTTCTGCTTCTCTCCCCTCCCCGCCTTTCCTCGCTCACCACCACCACAACCCGTCGTTGCTCGTCATTGTTCTCGACGATGAGCACGATAAACGACTACACTCGTGGTCTTAATGACCCATTTCTTTCACACCTCATCGCTCTGCTTTCTGCTTATGAACTATGTCCAATGTCTACCCCACCGCCCCGATACGACGGACCCGGCGACTGGCAGACGGACTCCATCCTCCGCTCCCTCTCTGCCATCGCCCGCAGAATGTACACCGCAGAGGATACCCTCGCCTCACTCAAGGCATCCGAATCTTGGCAAGCAATTGGGCCAGAGACCAAGAAAAGGCGCAACGTAGGCGACACTCACATACCCTCCTCCTCTACTTCTCAGAAGGACCTTATTGCTCCGTTCCCCTCGCAGCCTAGCACAATGACCGCAAAGCACGCAAACGCCGCTCGCAACGGCTTCTTCTCAAACAGATCCGACACCCTTGTCAATAGCGCTGATGGATCGGCGGATGTCGAGATGATTATAGAGGACGCAACGGTGGGCGTCGCTGATGTTGATCGCGCTCCGTCTACTAGACCGATCGGCTCTCGCGTCCAGAACATGTCATTATCGCTCGACAACATTCCCAACAGCGTCGACTTTTCTAAACTGCAGCGTGCGGTTTCAAACTCGTCTGCCTCCGCGCCGTCGACCTCCCATCTTGAACACATGTCTTGTCCTACCTGTGGCAAAGTGATCACGGATACAATGACGATCAGTCGCATCAATAGCAGTTTCACCGGATCTCAATCTGGGTCGCCGCTCGTTGTTCCTCCTGGACCTCTCGCTGCTGCCGCTTTCGAGAGCGGAATGAGTGCTGTGGAGGAACTTCGCTTGCTCAAGGCACAAGTACAGGATGTCGCACGTGTTTGCAATGCCGTCGCTCGCGGTGATTTGTCACAAAAGATTACCGTTCCTGTACAGGGTGTCGTCATGGTTCAGCTCAAGGACGTCATCAACACTATGGTAGTTTCCAAAATGCATAACGAGTGGATGCTTGATGCTCATTTACGCAATTAGGTAGACAAATTGGGTCAGTTTGCCAAGGAGGTCACTCGTGTCAGTCAGGAAGTCGGTACGGAAGGGTACGCCCTAATTGGAATACTTTTTGTTCCGCATTTGAATATTCCCCCTTTTAGCAAATTGGGTGGCCAAGCACTCGTTCTCGATGTTGAAGGCACATGGCGTGAATTGACCGGCGTTGTCAACAAGTTGGCTGCCAATTTGACGAATCAAGTCCGAAGTATCGCCAAGGTCACAAAAGCTGTCGCATTGGGTGATTTGTCGAAACAAATTGACGTTGATGCTCGTGGAGAAATTTTAGACTTGAAGAATACTGTCAATGGAATGGTTATTCGTCTCCGTGCTTTAGCCGCCGAAGTCACTCGTGTCACGCTCGAGGTTGGTTCTCAAGGGAAGTTGGGCGGACAAGCTCACGTCCCGGATGTCGAAGGTGTCTGGTTCGAGTTGGTTCGGAACGTGGGTCATCGAGGCGTTTGTGGGGCTGTTTGATGTTGATCTTGTCGCAGGTGAACCGCATGTGTTCGAGTTTGACGGATCAAGTACGGTCTATCGCCAAGGTCACGACTGCTGTCGCCAAGGGTGACTTGACCCAGAAGATCGAGATCCAAGTCGAGGGTGAAATGTCGACATTGAAGAGTACTGTCAATTCTATGGTGGACCAGTTGAGCGCGTTTGCTTCCGAGGTCACACGTGTCGCACTGGAAGTCGGGACTCAGGGTATCTTGGGTGGTCAGGCTCGCGTCGAGGGCGTACAAGGAACTTGGGCAGATTTGACCCGCAATGTCAACGTGAGGTCCTTTCGAGCATAGCTTGTTGGGGTCGTCTGATCACGCTTTGCAGAAAATGGCTAGCAATTTGACCGATCAAGTGCGGTCCATCTCAGAGGTGACAAAGGCTGTGGCGTTGGGTGATCTGAGCAAGGTTGTCAATGTCGACGTCCAAGGAGAAATGCTCGATTTGAAGATGACAGTCAACTCCATGGTTGCTCAATTATCGACGCTCGCGAACGAGGTCACTCGTGTGTCCTTGGAAGTCGGAACGGAGGGTATCTTGGGAGGTCAGGCGTACGTCCCCGACGTCCAGGGGATGTGGAATGTGTGTCGAATTCGCTTGTTAACGAGCCCAGTTTGACGACCCTTCTTTGAAACGAACAGGTCCTGACGGAGAATGTCAACTTAATGGCCATGAATTTGACCAATCAAGTGCGCTCTATCGCCGAAGTCACCAAGGCTGTCGCAGCTGGTGACTTGACAAGGAAGATCGAGGTTGATGTACGCGGCGAGATCATGGAGTTGAAGGAAACCGTGAACGGCATGACTGAGAGTTTAAGCTTGTTCGCCGATGAAGTCACTCGTGTCGCAAGAGAAGTCGGAACAGAGGGACGATTGGGGGGTCAGGCTCGCGTAACCAATGTTGGTGGTACTTGGAAGGTGAGTTGATGTTGCGACGGATGGAAAGACTTGTTTGCTGAAAGAGGTTGATTGCAGGATCTCACGGATAATGTCAACGTCATGGCTGCCAATGTGAGTGATACGTTACTTCAAGCTCGCTCTGCGCTCAAAGGCGATGTTTCAGTTGACGTTGCAAGTTCGAACGATTGCTGTCGCCACAGTAAGTTCACTCTTTTTTTTCGGATCACTCAGGTCAGACTAATCTCTGTTAGACTGCCGTTGCTCGCGGTGACTTGACGCAACAAATTACTGGCGTCTCCGTGTCTGGAGAGATGCTGAGTTTGGTAAACACGATCAACGACATGATTGCCCAATTGGCCATCTTCGCCAAGGAAGTCAAGAAGGTCGCCTTCGAGGTCGGTACGGAAGGTAAACTAGGTGTCCAAGCCGAAGTGGGCAACGTCCAGGGCATCTGGCAAGAAATTACGTGCGTCGACAGTTCTCTTGTAATTTACTTCATTAATGCTAATCGATCGATTGCTTACGATGCAGTATGTCTGTCAACACTATGGCTGGAAACTTGACCACGCAAGTGCGTGGATTCGCCCAGATTTCTGCGGCAGCTATGGATGGCGACTTCACTCGGTTTATCACGGTGGAGGCGAGCGGAGAGATGGATTCATTGAAGACGCAAATAAATCAGATGGTGTTCAACTTGCGCGACTCCATCCAGAAGAACACCGCTGCAAGGGAGGCCGCCGAGTTGGCAAACAGGTCCAAGTCCGAGTTCTTGGCGAATATGTCTCACGAAATCAGGTATGAAGTGTTTCGCTGATCATCGACACCCGGGGTTGCTGATGTAGATCAAGAACGCCAATGAACGGTATTATCGGCATGACAGAGCTGACTCTAGACTCGGATCTGAACAGATCGCAGAGGGAGAGTCTGTTATTAGTCCACTCGTTGGCGCGATCGCTATTACTGATCATCGACGATATATTGGATATCTCCAAGAGTGGGTCCCTCCTACTTCACAACTGCTTACACTCACCGTGTTGTTACAGTTGAAGCTGGTCGTATGACCATGGAGGCGGTGTCCTATTCCCTCCGCCAGACCGTCTTCGGAATTCTAAAGACTTTGGTCGTCCGTGCATCGCAGAACAACTTGGACCTCACATACGATGTAGACCCCGATATTCCAGATCAGTTGATCGGGGATTCTCTTCGGTTACGCCAGGTCATCACAAACCTTGTTGGTAATGCCATCAAGTTTACGCCTTCGAAACAAACGCGCAAAGGACACGTTGCCCTCAGCACCCGACTTCTGGCATTAGATGACCAGAGCGTCACCCTGGAATTCTGTGTCACGGATACGGGTATCGGTATTGCCAAAGATAAATTGAATCTCATCTTCGATACCTTCTGTCAGGCAGATGGTTCCACGACACGCGTATGTATTGGTTCCCCTTGTTCGCATCCGATGCAGCGAATTTAATCACCGTTATTCGTGTTTCACAGGAATATGGTGGAACGGGTCTAGGTCTGTCGATTTCGAAACGCCTCGTGAACCTCATGCAAGGGAACATGTGGGTCGAGAGTGAAGTCGCAAAAGGCAGCAGGTTCTTCTTTACGATCACCTCCCAAATTAGCCAAAGTCCGATGGAACACACGTTGCAAAAGATGCAGCCTTTCCACAGACGTGCGATCATGTTTGTCGATACTTTAGGCGATACCACCGGCGTCGTCCAAAGAATCCAAGAACTTGGTCTCAAGGCATATGTCATCCACGATGTCTCCGAGATTTCGGACAAGGAACGTTGTCCTCACTTTGATACCATTGTCGTCGATTCTCTCACGATGGTATGCTGTGTCAGTTTCTTCTCATTTTCCATACCATTTTGACCACGTGTTCCCGCAGACGGAGAGTATAAGAGAATACGAACACTTGCGGTACATCCCAATTGTCTTGTTGGCACCTTCAATGCCTCGACTCAACCGTAAGTGTAGTCATCACCAGAATTATCTCGTACCCTCAACCGGCACGGTTTTCCAGTCAAGTGGTGCTTGGATAATAGTATCAGTTCTCAAGTGACGACCCCTGTCACTGCACAAGATCTTGCAGCCGCCTTGATTTCAGCTCTGGAGTCGAACACCGTATCCCCGGTTGCCGCTCCAAATGACATCGTCTTTGACATTCTTCTTGCCGAGGATAACATGGTCAACCAGAAGCTAGCCGTGAAAATCCTGGAAAAGTATGGACATTCAGTGGAGATTGCTGAGAACGGTAGCTTGGCTGTAGATGCGTTCAAAACGAGAGTTCAGCTGGGCAAACCGTTTGATATTATTCTCGTGAGTGTATTCCTGGCCCTCAGTGATCTACGAATATTGATGCCAATGCGCTAGATGGATGTGTCGATGCCATTCATGGGAGGAATGGAAGCCACGGAGCTCATTCGAGCGTATGAAATGCACAAAGGTCTATTGCGGACACCGATCGTTGCACTTACCGCGCATGCCAGTGCGTCAGTTTCATATTCTTGTCGACTCTAAACTAAGGCATCCTTCAAGTGATCGGTGACCGTGAACGATGCTTGCAGGCAGGCATGGACGATCATATCACGAGTGCGTACATTCTGTTCATCATTTGCTGATACCTGATTGACCATGCTTCTACGCAGAACCACTACGACGTGGTGACCTCTTGAACTCGATTAACAAGCTCGCTGGCGAGCGCGCTCAGCTTACCAAGCAACGCCATTTGCTGCATCGCCCGCCCGCACTCATGGCCCCTTAAGAATTGCATTTTTTGGAATGGAATACCCATAGTCTCGACTCTCTTATGAAGTCTCAGTCTTTTACCTCGATCTTATATTCCTATATCCATGTTTTGTTTGTTTTTACTGTAGCACTCCCGAACTTACATATGCCCTCGCAACTGTATTGATTTTTGACTGACATTTCGTGGTCGTGCTGATCGTCTCGCTCTGCGCATGTGCGAGTGGCTCATCCTCGCGTCTTCTTTACTTCATTGTAATGTTTGTACATCACCAATCAGAACTTTGTAGTGCCGACTCGGGAAGTATAATGATGTGCGCTGTTGGGTGACTAAGTATGCGGTACCGAGAATATGATGTTGCTACCGAGCCAACCTCTCGTTTAAGTTCGATTCTATGATTTCATGGGAAAGCATCGTCAAGGGCCACTTTAGCTACGCGGTCTCTTGGAGACTCATCAATGTGCCTTGTGGAGTGACTCGCATGCGCATACATGCGTGTACATAATCCTCGGAACTCATTAATTTTTTTGCGACGAAAAAAGGACCCGTCAAATTTACATCTTGACAAGATATACGCGCAAACTGCGTTTTCTTACTCGCCTAGAGCAGTAGACGCGATGAATCTGGAATCTGGAGTTTCTTTCAGAGAGACATGAACGCGCCAGCGATGACGGCGACGACACAGACAGCCACGCCACCGGCTGTAAGAGCCATAGCTCCACCAGATTGAGAGCCGCTACCAGAAGAAGAGCCACTGGCAGAGCTGAGCTAACGACACGAGATGGGTGCGTGAGACATGGAAGGAAACAAAGACGAGGCACAAACGACTCACTGTCAAAGTACCATTGCAACCCTCGTTCCAGCCGCTGATGGAAGCCTGCGCCGCACTCTGGACAGCTGAGTCGACGTTGACGACACAGTCCATACATTGAACCAGTTGATTGCCGACCGAGGCGTCACACAGACAACTGAGGTCTGCGCCACAGTTCTGGAGGAAATAAAAAAAATGTTGTTGGAGTCACGAGCAGACGTGTGTGAGGTAAAGAATGGACTCACGGCCATGGTGGTTAGTACTTTGCATGGGGATTGGCATTCGGAGGGAGCGCTGCCTGGATTAATTCCCTGACGAGCGACAAGCGCATTCGAGTTGGGATCTGTAGGGTTGGCTGAAGTGGCTGGATGTCAGGATAGTCATCAGAGCATAAATGGAGTATGTTACATACAGCGAGAAAAGACAGAAATAGCGGAAAGGAGTGGAGCAATTTGGACCATTGTGGAAAAGAGGTGAATGAGAAGCAAAGCGATTGTTGAAGAAAAGAGAGGGATGCCAGCGGATCTCCTTTATATAAATACGAGACGAGATGGTTCGTCACGGCAAATACCTCCGTTGGATAATTACGGCGTGAATAATCTTCCGCGATGACCCTGAGCGCAGGTGAAAGCACTTGCCATGCCCATTAACGGAGACCTGGCAGACGGACGTCTGACGAAGACACTCATGGTGGAGACTTGGGTAGGCCTAGATAATGTCTGTGATGCTGAGCGTCCCTTGAGGTCTTCCAGAGATAAGATGAGCGATGAGTGACAGGCAGCCCGACGGGACATGCTTTCCGGGACTCAGATTCTGCAAGACACGTAAAGCCTCGTTGCAACTCCGCGGGGGAACACTCGCCCTGGTTGTGAAATGACACTGGTGACTTGGCGTCCATTTGATCTTTGTAACTTTCTGTTCCATAACTCCCATGCGCTCGAGTCAGATTCGATGTGCAAATAGAAGTCCCGTGCAATTCGTCAATCGAGGAGTACTCACACGCGTTTCATGCAAGCACAAGTCATTTGGTGAAGTAACACTTCTCGAGAGGCTAACTTGACAACCTAGTGACGCCACTTGAATGAGTTCAGATTTAGATTTACTACTGTGGAAAGCGGCTCTGTTCCCAACGGCAATTGGCGATCGTGTTTGTGATTCGTGTATGCGCATCCAGTTAATCTGAGGCTCGCCATAGTATGAGTACCTCGCTCAATCACATACTTGGGTACAATTGGCAGGCACGCCGACAGCGGTATCGTTACCTGAGCGGCGGAGCCTCTAGGGCATTCACTCCCTCGAAGTCGTTTATAAGCCAAACCGAGGGCATGACGCCACTGTGCTGACACTGCGAATGCAAGAGTGTAATGAAAAAAAAGGAGTTCTTACAGGTGTAACGGGCCTTAGTACTTACTCGCTCCATGGCAACACAGATCCAGTCCTTTGGTCGGCAAACACCCGATGTTCGGCGATCGCCTCGCTATGGATGTCGATGGGCCGGCCATGGATAGGGTGCTTCTTCTGTGTCGGATCAAGTCGCACGGTTTAGAGTTTAGTTTTAGGATTCGTGCATTCCCACGATCTATGCGCACCAACAAGACAACCATGGAGGCCTCTCCTGGCACCCCACAATCGAAATCGCAGATGCTGTCTCCGGATACCCATTCAGTTCAATGCCTCACTTCAGAGTGTGATGATCGCTCTCAGGACCTGTCTCTAGGACGTGAAGTGGTCCTTGAGGATCCCGGAAGGTATATATCCCTACCCCTCATGCAACTCTCATCCGCTCGACATTCAGCTCCGCATGCAGAATATCTCAGAATTCAGTGGAGGGTGGCACCTTGGATGTTGTTCCTGACAGCACGACCTCAGAATGTGCTACATTTGTGACTTCAGCCGCTCAGTCGGAGGTCCCCGAAAGTGATTTATCAAGCACGGGACGTACACCGCACACGGACCGTCCCCCAGCAACACGCTTGCTTAGTATAACCAGCGTCGATATCCCACGCAGGGTACACGCGCGCGCTGTTTTCGGGAATGTCGGATCCCCTCTCATGAATATAAGACATCTGGGTGACAGTTTGGCCTGTATGTCTGGCGTAACGGAAAGTGAGTGGTTCCGATCATTCCCTTTCTGGTTAACTGTCTGTGTGGTGAATAGTTCTGTATCATGTGCACAAAGCCGGATGGGTGCACGGCGATGTCGGTGTCGCTACTATGCGCTGGATTGACAAGGATGGCCAGAAGATTAGCCAACTGATGGATTTCGATTATGCGAAATAAGGATAGTAACTCTGTCGTCGTGCACGATGTTTGAGCGGTAAGACGTCGTTGAGTGTCTCATACTGCGTGCTCACGATCAGTAGGGAACTGTGCATGTTATGGATGTCGAGGTGGAAAACCAGGCCTGCACCAACGCTCGGTAAAATCGACAAACCCCCCTTGTTGTATGAATTTTCGAATATCTATGGTGGGACAGCACGTGCCTCCCCGAAGTCAGACAGCCCTCAAAATGTTTCGTTGGAGGAAAACTGCCTCATCTCAAATACTGTGCAGAGCTGCTGGAACGGGTGAAGAGGTGACATGCAAGCCAGGCGAGTAAGTGTGCTCGATCAGGATGCCCCTGCGGGTAAAGTCCGTTGTGATACGCTGGAGGGAAGCTGGTCGCCAAGGTCAGACGGTGATCCGAGCTGCTCGAGATGGGTGTATGCAAGGTGCGAAAGCTGTGATGAACACCCACTGCTGGGACCTGATGGGACGCACGGTTGGTCATCGAGGTCGAGCCGCCCTATCAGCACCTTGGTCCCAAACGGGCTGCACGGACGCTCTGTTGGGGAATATCGGGATGGATGAAATAGCTGATGGTCACAAGTGAGTATATGATTCGTTCTGTCAAGGCAGGTTGCATAGGAGAACAGGTTGAGGACCTGTGCGCAAACCAGATGAGGAAGAGAATGAAGTGCATATCGGACGCTCTGATCAGGTACCAAGCCTGGTTCGGGATATGTCCGTTTTATCTGGAACTCATCAAGCGGATATCTCGATGTAGACGGTCATTTTTCGCGACATGGTACCTTGACGAAGAAGCGATTGTGAGCAAGTGCCGAAAAACACGAGGCGATGGAGCGTGTGTACTGATTCATATCAGCGAGGGGCAACGTGTATAAAGTGCAAAGAAGGCCAACAAACCACAACGTGATCGTTGACTCTCGCCATTCTCTGCTACATTCTGCGGCTCGGTAGCGATGACCGGTGCGTACTGACGAGAGGTGGTGTTGCATTTAAACTGACCATTGGAGAAGAACATTCCGAAATCGACGTCAGCAGAAGGTTATGGGCAGTGACATTCTCAGCGAATGGCGAGTATATCGTGAGCGGCTGCGACAAGGACGTTAGGGTGTGGCAGGCGGAAGATGGCAAAGAAATGGCAAAAATGAAAACTGAGACTGTCAACTGTCTCGCTGTGTCGAAAGATGGCCAATGGATCGCAGCGGGGACCGGCTTTAACTTATTCGTATGGGACGCAACGACGTACGAACAAGTCTTGAAGCACAAGGGTATCAACACCGACGCAGTCGATTTCTCACCGGACTCGACTCGACTCGTCTCTGCAGCAGGGCGCACAGTCACCATTTGGGGTGTCGCAAGTGGTAAACAAGTACAAACACTCGTCCACCCGACTTCGTTGTGTGCAGCGAAATACTCGTCACAGGGCGATCGAATTGCGACAGCCAGCAAAGAATCCGTTCGAGTGTGGGACAGTAGCGATGGCCGTTTGCTCGTGGACATCCCAGTCAAAGTAACCCCGTGGTACAACACTGGTGTGCTTTGGTTCAACAACCATCTCTTTGTCGTATCCAACGATACAATCAAACAACTCGACGCATACACCGGGTCACTAGTCGCAGAATGGCTGGGCCCCGGTAGCAACATGTCCTCGTGCATTGCCCTACCAAAGAATGGGCAGTACATCGCATACTCTACGAACAATACCGTCACCTTTTGGTGCACCTCAACACATGCCCAGCTCGCTGCTGTTCAATACTCTCAAGGCGTAAATTCAATCGCATTCTCTCCCGACGACAGATTTCTCACAATTGGTGGAAACGGCGGTAAAATCAGCATCAAAAGTCTGTCAAGTATCATCGTGAGTATCTGTCTCATTGGATTACGGCGCATCTGGATGCCTTTCCAGGAACCTGACATCGAGGTCGGCGACGCTGCCTTAAACTCACCAAACCCACTGTCTCCTCTGAACCTCACATCCGAGCAACCTGCTAGCGAAGTCGACGACACTACATCGGCCTTTTCGATCTTGTGGTCTCCTCTCCACCGCATTTTCCAGGAACCTGACGTCCAGACCGACGACGCTTTGCTGGACGCATGGAAACCGGCCTCGCCGATCCTGTCGTCTCGTCTCCACCCCACTCTCCAGGAACCTGACACCCAGACCGACGACGCTGTGCTGGACGCATGGAAAAATGATCAGCTCGAAATTGCGGACACATTATTGACCGCAGCCATTTCCAAGTCCCATAGTCCAAGTCATCATGCACTCGCTAGTCGAGCTGCTGTCCGCGCTCGTCTGCAACAGTGGGATGCAGCCCTCCACGATGCAGAAATGGTACTTACTACTCTACCGTCGCATTCCATGCCGCTGACATCAAATTATGACAAGGCTATCGATGTCCAGCCATCCATCATCGCCTTCCTGGCAAAGAGCATAGCCAATGTTGGCAACGGAGAAAAGGACAAAGGATATCGCACCTGCGACATCGCCTTCGAGCACTTCCATTCATCTCACATCACTTTTCTTCTCCTCACCAAGGTCTGTATTTCCCTATCTTGGTTGCCTCTCGACCATTCATGGCCCTTAGACTATCGTCGTGTTCATGGCTGGTGATCACATCGACGCGATATCGCGACTAGACGACCTCATTGCTACGATCCGGTTCAACTCGGTGTGCTATACGGTACAGGCACGTGCATGTCGTACTATCATGCGGCGAGTATGGCCACTGACGCATTCAGCAGGGATATATGTATCTTTTGGTTGGAAATTCACAGATGGAGTGCGGTGACTACGAGGGTGCGATACAGTCATTTGAGCGCGCACGAGCCCAAATACCGGACGACATCGGACAGCCCCTTTTAGCGATCTCGCTAGTAAGCTTCTCAACCCGTGTATCATAACCCATCAACCTCGCTGACCGCGTCTGACAGATTACTGGATGGAAATTCGATAATATCGATATCTTGATTCGACAGCGTCTCTGTGAAGCCTTGTTTGCTGTGGGTCGCATAAAGGATGCGGGCGAATGTCTTCTCGACATGGTAAATGCCTTGGAAGACAAGGTGTATACGAGTGTAGCCATCACCAAGTGGGTTTCTGGTGGGTTTTATTCTTCGTTCTAGTTCTACGTGCATTCAAAACGTTGCCGCAGGCGTTACTAAACAATGTCTCTTGACTCTTGAAAACGATGGTCGCGCGGTCTCGAGCGCAACTCAAAACGGTGATTCGCTGACGTTCCATACTAGTTCTAATCTGCAGACCCCCACACCACTCCTAATCGTGTGGGCAAGAGCGACATCAGCGAATATCGAGTGGAAAGAGGCATTGATTGCTGCTGACAATGCAAGTATATCTTTTTAGCTCTGGTATGGCTCGTACGCCTGACACTCTTGGTTTGCAGTTCGTGGTTCCAAGATTTACAATCTACCAGGTCATATGTGAACGTCTCGAAACGATGAACCGCACAACGGATGCGGTCGAGTGTTTTCACGCAATGACGAGCGAATTAGGGGAAGAGATTTACGCCAGCGTGCCCATGACCGAGTGGGTTCGTGGTGAGCCTATGCTCCACTTACTTATCTGTCGTGTGTCAACCCTTTTCTGTTAGATTTCGCACAACGACGTCTTTCCGTTGACGGTAATACCGCCCCGCCGACAACCCACACTTCCCTCACCCTGCTCTTGAGGGAGTGGGCAAAAGCAAAGCTGACTCGCGATTCGTGGAAAGATACCTTACTTTCTGCAGTCGGGGTGAGTGTCTCATTTTACTGTCGTTACTGTCTTGAGATTGATGTTTGCAGTTCACACTCTCCAGAGTCGAAATATATAGGGTGGTATGCGAACGTCTCGAAACGATCGACCGCATTGCGGATGCAGTCGAATGTTTCCATGAGATGACGAACGAATTGGGAGGTGAAACATTGAAAGTGCATGATGGGCATCTGAGTTGGGCTCTTGGTGAGCAGCGAGCGTCCTTCATGTGCATTCGCTTACAGCACAGTTTCTGTTAGACTTTAGGCAGCGATCCTCTGAGAAGCTGGAGCATCTCGGAGACAAGGCAGTGGATGCGAAGCAATATGACAATGCCATCTCGCGCTACTCGAGTGCATTGTCTCTCACTCCCTCCACTCCGCAAGCGATTCTTATCAAGCGAAGCAAGGCACGGTTGGCAACCGGTTCATGGAAACAGGCACTAGAGGATGCAAACCAGGTACTTCATTTTTACTTCGTGGAGGTCAATCTTGTTGAATCATTGTAATCAGGTGATCACGTTCGATCCATTGTCTTCGTGGGGTTACGAAGTGAAGCATGCGGCTTTACACAAGGGAGGAGACTATGACAATGCGATTGATGCGTTCGAGATGATGCTCACTAGGACAGCAGAGTCACCTGATCCGGACGTCCAGCGTGAGTTGTATCCTTGCTATCATGATGGGCGTGACGTATTCACACTATTTGATAGAGCAAGGCGACCGGTACATCAGTCCATCGAGCACACGAGCATTGATTCGCAAGATTGTCCAACGGACTCTACGTCGTTTACCACGTGTGCTCATCAACACAGTCACTGGTCGTCTCCACGATAGGGCTGAGCAGGGATTTGTATTCGAAGCCTTGCCAATTTTCAAGGAGCTCGTATCCTCGACCACGACACGCATCGACTACGTCCGGATCAAACGGGAAGTGCGACAGTACTTCCAATATGTGATGTTGTCACACAAGTGGGAAGACAACGAACCGCTGTTCCAGCAGATGGTGCACGTAGCGGTGTATGACCTGGAGACGTCTCCGACTCATGACAAGTTGCGAACATTCTGCAGGATTGTTTGTGGTGCAGGGTTCAATTGGGCGTGGAGCGATACATGCTGTATCGATAAATCAGATAACTTCATACTGCAGGAAGCCCTGGTGGCCATGTTCAGGTGGTACCAGGGATCCGCCATGGTGATCGTTTTCCTCCGTGGTGTTCGTCCTTCGTCGCCGTGGGGTGCTCTTGCAGCCAGCATCTGGAACACCCGGGCTTGGACACTTCAAGAGTATATTGCTGCCAAGGTCATTCGCTTCTACACCGAGGATTGGACTCTTTATAGAGACCTGGAATTGCCGAACCACAAGGAATCACCGGAAATCATCTCGGAGATGGAGAAAGCCACGGGGGTTTCTGTCCAGCAGTTGAAGGAACTCTGTCCAGGCTTGGGCAGCATTCGGACGAAATTGCGTCTTGCCTCGCCGCGGAGGACAACATCGGTAGAAGATGCTGCATACTCGTTGCTTGGCATTTTCTCTGCTATCGGTATACCTGCGATATACGGTGAAGGGGAGGCTTCTCTGGGACGTCTATTGGCAAATGTCCTCACGAGATCTGGAGATGCGAGTATCCTTGCATGGACTGGGGAGTCTAGCCGCTTCAATAGTTGCCTTCCCGCTCGTATCACCGTATTCAATGGACTAGCAACGTCTCACCTCCCTCCTGCTATTCCGGACCCCGAGATGGAGCATATCATCACTGCGTCACGTGTTCCTTCATTCGACCTCAATGCAGCCTTGAGATTATACGACCGTCTGAACGAGCTTCCTACCCCTAGGTTCGCAGAGAGTCGGATGTCACTTCCATGCATCACTTTCCAAATCCCGCCTTTTACGGCACATCGAACTGGTTCAGGTCGTGTCTATCGTACGGATACCATTCCCTTTGGGATGGTGGAAATCAGGACGAGACATGACCTCTCTCGGATGAAGTCTTTGTGTCTTGTTCATCCTTGGTTGGATGCTCTCGTGGAGCATGATGATTCGCGCGGCGATGCATTCGTAGAGGACGTTGTGTCACCAGCGTCGCCAACCTCGGACGACGAAGAGACCCCTGATGATGAAATAGATTATGAGGACATCGACGACGATTCATCATCCCTTGCTGAACCTGAATTTGCATCACCCCCTACGCCTACCCAAACAGTACCAATAGACAGAGAGACGGGAGCACGACGACTTGTTGCTCGTCTTAGGCAGCCATTCGGTGCACTCTTGTTTGCGCCGGCATCGATGCGCCGACGTACGATGGACTACAAGCGAGTAGCTGCTGATAGCTTGATTACGGTACGATTCCAGGACATTGTCTCACTTGCTGATATTCTCGACAATGTACGGATACTCGATGTACTGTAACTTAGTGTACGTGGTGAACGAACGTTAGCCTGAGGACCGTTGACGCCGCTAATCCCTCGATGGACAAGCTGTCATTGACGTTTATGCTTTCCTTGTCTGGCTGAACCTGGGTGATAACATCCTCCCCCTGGGCATCTCCTTCGCCTCGGAGTGCAACTCTTGCGCAACCTGATCCGACCGACAGTTTCTTGATGGTGCAACAGAAAAACTACAGTCATCATCCGCACGGACCGCCACCAACGATGCTTTGCCTCGTTCGCCACCCGGTCCAACAACGTACTTGGCCGTCTTTACCTGCCAGGGTATGACAGAAGCGTCGTCGATGTCACTGGGTTCACCGACAATGACCATGGAAGCATCTGTCTCATCGTGTGCCACGATCACGTCAGGGCTGGACTTGGAAGAAAGGTTTCAAATCGTCATGACTCGGACCGCAAATGGTTGCGTCGAACCTCGAGCTTCAACGTCGACGTCACCAAGTCGAAGCCCCAGAACGAGAAATCATGCATCAAGTAGCTGGTGGAAGGGGGCATCCACTATCGAGTCTGACTTGACCACATTGGCTGGATGTTCAGTCGCCGAGTGAACACCAAGGACGGGTCGAACGAGGCTATTCACAAGGATCATGAATCCGTGAACTTGAGTGATCATCGTCGCAAACGGACACTAAAGAGCTGAGAAGATGGCGTGAGCCATGGGCGAACCCGAATTGACGCCTTGCTCCCGAAACAAGAGCAAGGGCCGAAAACACGAGGCGATGAAGCGTGTGTGACTGAATATCAGTCGGGGATCGTCCTGATTTCCACCATCCCAAAGGGAATACAGTGCGAAGAAGGCCAGCGAATTACAACGTGCTCGTTGACTTTCATCATTGCCCTGCTACATTCTACGGCTCGGCGACGATGACTGGTGTGTACTGACAGTCTTGGCAGTGACGTTCTCAGCGAATGGCGAGTTTATCGTGAGTGGCGACGACGATGAGGTTCGAGTGTAGAAATGGCAGAATAAGGGGAAAGTTGAAGACTGTCAACTGTCTCGCTGTGTCGAAAGATGGCCAATGGATCGCAGCGGGGACCTACTCTAACGGCTTGTTCCTGTGGAACGCAACGACCTATGAACAAGTCTTGAAGCACAGGTACAGCGACCCCATCAGGGCAGTCGATTTCTCGCTGGGCTCGACGAGACTCGTGTCCTCATCGGAGGACACAGCCACCATTTGGGACGTCGAAACTGGTAAACAAGTACAAACACTCCGCCACCCGACCTCGCCGCTGTGTGCAGCGAAATATTCACCGAATGGCGATCGAATCGCGACGGCCACTCGAAAACTCGTTCGAGTATGGGACAGTAGCGATGGCAGTTTGCTCGTGGAAATCCCAGTCAAAGTGATCCCGTTGTACAACACTGGTGTGCTCTGGTTCAACGACCATCTCTTGGTTTTATCTGCCGACAAAATCAAGGAATTCGACGCATCCACCGGGTCATTGGTCGCGCGATGGCGGGTCCCCGGTAGCAACATGTTCTCGTGCATTGCCCTACCAAAGCATGGTCAATTCATCGCACACTCTACCAAGGATTCCGTCACCTTTTGGTGCACCTCAACACATGCCCAGCTCGCTCTCGTCCGACACACTCAAGACATATACTCCATCGCATTCTCTCCTGACGATAGATTTCTCGCAATTGGTGGAAACGGCGGTAAAATCAGCATCAAAAGTCTGTCGAGTATTATCGTGAGTATCTGTCTCATTGGATTATGGCACATCTGGATGCCGTTCTTATCCCTTCCGTCCCAGGAACCTGTCATCCAGGTTAACGACACTACATCGAACTCACCGACCACATCGTCCCGCCTACAACCCACTTTCCAGGAACTTGTCCTCGAGGTCGGCGACACTGCCTCAAACTCACCAAACTCACTGTCTCCTCTACACCTTACTTCCGAGCAACCTGCTATTCATGTCGACGACGTTGCATCGGCCTCATCGATCCTGTCGTCTCCTCTCCACCCCACTCTCCGGGAACCTGACGTCCAGACCGACGACGCTGTGCTGGACGCATGGAAAAATGATCAGCTCGAAATTGCGGACACATTATTGACTGCAGCCATCTCCAAGTCTCATAGTCATCATGCACTCGCTATTCGAGCTGCTGTCCGCGCTCGTCTGCAAAAATGGGATGCAGCCCTCCAAGATGCAGAAATGGTACTTGTTACTCTACTGTCGCATACAACGCCGCTGACATCAAATTATGACAAGGCTATCGATGTCCAGCCATCCATCATCGCCTTCCTGGCAAAGAGCATAGCGCATGTCGGCAACGGAGAAAAGGACAAAGGATATCGCACCTGTGACATCGCCTTCGAGCACTTCCATTCATCTCACGTCACTTTTCTCCTCCTTGTCAAGGTCTGTATTTCCCCAACTCGGTTGCCTCTCAACCATTCATCGCCATTAGGCTATCATCGTGTTCATGGCTGGTGATCACATCGATGCGATATCGCGCCTAGACGACCTCATTGCTACGATCCGGTTCAACTCGGTGTGTTATACGGTGCAGGCATGTGCATGTCGTGCTACCATGCGGCGAATATGACCACTGACGCATTTAACAGGGATGTATGTATCTTTTACTTGGAAATTCACAGATGGAGTGCGGCGACTACGAGGGTGCGATACATTCGTTTGAACGCGCACGAGCCCAAATACCAGACGACATCGGACGGCCCCTTTTTGCGATCTCGCTAGTAAGCTTCTCAACGCGTGTATTGCAACCCGTCGGCTTCGCTGACCGTGTCTGACAGATTACTGGATGGAAATTCGACCATCTCGATAGCATGATTCGACAGCGTCTCTGTGAAGCCTTGTTTGCTATGGGTCGCATAAAGGATGCAGCCGAGTCACTTCTCGAGATGGTAGATACATTGGAAGACAAGGTGTATACGAGTGTATCCATCACCAAGTGGGTTTCTGGTGAGTTTTGTTCTCCGTTCTGGTTCCACGTGGGTTCAAAACGTTGCCTCAGACTTTACACAACAATGTCTCTTCACTCTCGAAAACGGTCGCGCGGTCTCGAGCGCAACTCAACACGGTGATTCGCTGACGTTTCATACTACTTCTACCCCCACACCACTCCTCGTTGTGTGGGCAAGAGCAACATTAGCGAATAGCGAGTGGAAAGAGGCATTGATTGCTGCTGTCAATGCAAGTGTCCTTTTGGCTCTTTGTACGTCTCGTAACCTGACACTCTTGGTTTGCAGTTCGTGGTTCCAATATTTACAATTTACCAGGTCATATGTGAACGTCTCGAAACGATGAACCGCACAACGGATGCGGTCGAGTGTTTTCACGCAATGACGAGCGAATTGGAGGAAGAGGTTTACGCCAGCGTGCCCATGACCGAGTGGGTTCGTGGTGAGACTATGCTCCACTATTTGTCTGTTGTGCATTAACCCTTTTCTGTTAGATTTCGCACAACGACGTCTTTCTGCTGACGGTAATACCGCCCCGCTGACAACTCACACTTCCCTCACCCTGCTCTTGAGGGAGTGGGCAAAAGCGAAGCTGACCCACAATTCGTGGAAAGATACCTTACTTTCTGCAGTTGGGGTGAGTGTCTCCTTTTACTGTTGTTACCATCTTGAGATTCATGTTTGCAGTTCACACTCTCTAGAGTAGAAATATATAGGGTTGTATGTGAACGTCTCGAAACGGTGGACCGCATAGCGGATGCGGTCGAGTGTTTCCGTGAGATGACCGACGAAGTGGAAGGCGAAACATTAAAAGTGCATGATGGGCATCTGGCCTGGGCTCTCGGTGAGCAGCGAGCGTGTTGCATGTGTACTAGCTTACAGTAGTTTTTATTAGACTTTAGGCAGCGATCCTCTGAGAAGCTAGAGCATCTCGGAGACAAGGCAGTGGATGCGAAGCAATATGACGATGCCATCTCGCGCTACTCGAGTGCATTGTCTCTCATTCCCTCCACTCCGCAAGCGACTCTTATCAAGCTTATCAAGCGAAGCAAGGCACAATTGGCAACCGGTTCATGGAAACAGGCTGTAGAGGATGCAACCCAGGTACTTCATCTTTACTTTGTGGAGGTCAATCTTGATGTATCGCAATCAGGTCATTACACTCGACCCATCGTCTCCGTGGGGTTACGAAGTGAAGTACGCGGCTTTACACAAGGGAGGAGACTATGGTAATGCGATTGATGCGCTCGAGATGATGCTCACCAGAATGGCAGAGTCACCTGATCCGGACGTACGGCGTGAGTTGTGACATTGTTGCCATGAAGGTGACGTGTTCACACTGTTTGATAGAGCAAGGCGAACGGTACATTAGTCCATCGAGCACACGTGCATTGATTCGCAAGATTGTCCAACGGACTCTACATCGTTCACCACGTGTGCTCATCGACACATCCACCGGTCGTCTCCACGATAGAGCTGAGCAGGCATCCGTATTCGAAGCCCTGCCAATTTTCAACGAACTCGTATCCTCGACTACGACACGCATCGACTACGTCCGGATCAAATGCGAAGTGCGACAGTATTTCCAATATGTGATGTTGTCGCATACGTGGGAAGACAACGAACCGTTGTTCCAGCAGGTGATGCGGATAGCAGTGTATGACCTGGAGACGTCTCCGACTCATGACAAGTTGCGAACATTCTGCAGGATTGTTTGTGATGCAGGGTTCAAGTGGGCATGGAGCGATGCATGCTGTATTGATAAATCGGATCACTTCATACTGCAGGAAGCCCTGGTGGCCATGTTCAGGTGGTACCAGGGATCCGCCATGGTGATCGTTTTCCTCCGTGGTGTTCGTCCTTCATCGCCGTGGGGTGCTCTTGCAGCCAGCATCTGGAACACTCGGGCTTGGACACTTCAGGAGTATATTGCTGCCAAGGTCATTCGCTTCTATACCGAGGATTGGACTCTTTATAGAGACCTGGAATTGCCGAACCACAAGGACTCTCCGGAAATCATCTCGGAGATGGAGAAAGCCACGGGGGTCTCTGTCCAGCAGTTGAAGGAACTCTGTCCGGGCTTGGGCAGCATTCGGACGAAATTGCGTCTCGCCTCGCCGCGGAGGACAACGTGGGTGGAAGATGCTGCATACTCATTACTTGGCATTTTCTCCGCTATTGGTATACCCGCAATATACGGTGAAGGGGAGGCTTCTCTGGGACGTCTATTGGCAAATATCCTCACAAGATCTGGAGATGCGAGTATCCTTGCATGGACTGGGGAGTCTAGCCGCTTCAATAGTTGCCTTCCCGCTCGTATCACCGTATTCAACCAACCAGCGACATCTCATCTCCCTCCTGCTATTCCGGACCCCGAGATGGAACGTATCATCACTGGGTTACGTGCGCCTTCATTCGACCTCGACACGGCGTTGAGATTATATGACCGTCTCAATGAACTTCCTACTCCTCGCTTCGCAGAGAGTCGGATGACACTTCCATGCATTGCTTTCCAACTCCCTCCTCTTTCCGCATCTCGAATAGGTTTAACTCGTGTTTATCATGCGGATACTATTGTCTTCGGGAAGGTGGAAATCCAGACAAAACATAACCTGGGTCGGATGAATTCACTGTATCTTGTTCACCCTTGGTTGGACAGTCTCCTGCAGCATGGAGATATGCACAGTGGTCCGTTCGTGAAGGACGATGAAGAAATCTTTGACGAGGACACAGACGACGAGCAAAGTGACGATGACTCGTCCTTACCTTCTGAACCTGAATCGCTATCATCCCCTGCTCCCGTTCAAATCATCCCGTTGGACAGAGAGTCGGGAGCACGACGACTTGTCGCGCGTCTTAGGCAGCCATTTGGTGCACTCTTGTTTACGCTGGTATCGACAGGACAACGCGCGACAGTCTACAAGCGGGTTGCGGCTGATAGCATGATTACGGTGCGATTCCAGGACAATGTCTCGCTCGCTGATATTCTCGACAATGTACGCATACTCGATGTGTTGTAGTTTACGTTTGAATTTGAACTCCAGTATTCTGCTTGTTGCGCGTTGCACAACTCTCGACGCTCATGCTTTCCCGTCTATCCGAACCTATGTAATAGTCCTATTGGAACCACTGGGAGGGTACTCGATGTACAATCGAGCGACAGCATCTTGCAGCTCAAGGTACTTGCTGGCAGTGGGATACGTAAGTGGCAATTTTCTTCCTCGAAATGGTTACTGTCTACTAGGACATCCTTGGGAGAGTTGTTCTCGGAGTCCATATAAATGACAGTTTTCACTATGATCCTACCCGAGCACGATGAAGGGCCAGTGAATATATCCTTTGAATGTGTCGAGTCACTGTAAAAACCGTTACTTTGAGCAGGCAGGTGTGAATGACGACGGTGTCCCATTCAGTTGCATGGCAGAGATTTGTCACATTGGCTCTTTGCCGCAACGTGACTCGGAGGCTGTTGACGCTTTTGCAGTACATTCGCAAACATATTCAGCAACTAGGTTGTGCAGCCGGCGAGACACACAGTGAAAGACATATGGTCACATACACCTCACTAGCACCAACGTCATCGTGAGCTGTTCAAAGATGTACATGGACAAGCGGGAGCAGCTTGACGAATGATACAATGCTTTCCAAACGCGTCCGGCATCCTTGGCAAAATATGTACATGGATGTATCGACGTCCGATTTCCGAGAGAAGGGGAGTAGGAAGGGATCGACCTTTTTGCATTGCCATTCCATATCAGCAGTTGTCGTTGGCACTTGATCCATAATCTTTCGTCATACTGACAAGTTGTGCACGATATTGTCAAAGGGGAATGCCATGGTCATCAACAGACATGACTGTGGCAGAAGAGGGGAAGGTTGAGCGATCGTCGTTGCAAACGGACATCAATGGGCTGACTGGGACGGAGCTGACCTTGGGCGGGTAGTAATATGTCCGTTTTATCTTGAACTCATCAAGCGGATATCTCGATGTAGACGGTCATTTTTCGCGACATGGTGCCTTGACGAAGAAGCGATTGTGAGCAACCGCCGAAAAACACGAGGCGATGGAGCGTGTGTACTGATTCATATCAGTAATAATATCAGTGAGGGGCAACGTGTATAAAGCGCAAAGAAGGCCAACGAACCACAACGTGATCGTTGACTCTCACCATTCTCTACTACATTCTGCGGCTCGTTGGCGATGGCCGGTGCGTACTTACTACGAGGTTTACTTAAACTGACCGTCGGAAAAGAGTCCCAGCCCATCAAAATCGACGTTCGTGAAGCGTTGCGGGCAGTAGCATTCTCGGCGAATGGCGAGTATATCGTGAGCGGGGACGACAACAGGGTTAGAGTGTGGCGGGTGGATGATGGCAAAGAAATGGGAAGAATGAGCGCGGGGAGCGTCAACTGTCTCGCAGTGTCGAAAGACGATAGATGGATCGCAGCGGGGTCCGGCATAAATGGCTTGTTCATGTGGGACGCAACGACGTACGAACAAGTCTTCAAGCACAAGCACAGTTACTTCATCCGCGCAGTCGATTTCTCGCCGGACTCGACTAGACTCGCCTCGACGACGAACACAGCCACCATTTGGGATGTCGCAACTTGCAAACAAGTACAAACACTCGACCACCCGATTTCGCTGTTCTCTGCGAAATACTCGTCACAGGGCGATCGAATCGCGACAGCCACTAAAGAATCCGTTCGAGTCTGGGACAGCAGCAATGGCCGTTTGCTCGTGGAAATCCCAGTCAAAGTAACCCCGTACTACAACATTGGTGTGCTTTGGTTCAACAACCATCTCTTTGTTGTATCCGACGAGAAAATCAAGGAATTCGACGCATCCACCGGGTCACTGGTCGCGGAATGGCGAGTCCCAGGTAGCAACGGGTACTCGTGCATCTCCCTACCAAAGCATGGGCAATACATCGCATACTCTACCGAGGCTACCGTCACTTTTTTGTCTACCTCGACACATGCCCAGCTCGCTCTCTTCCGACACTCTCAAGACATACGTTCCATCGCATTCTCTCCCGACGACAGATTTCTCGCGATTGGTGGAGAACACGGGAAAATCACCCTGTCTCGTACCATCGTGAGTCTCATTGGATTACGGCGCATCTGGATGCCGTTCTTATCCCTTACTTCCCAGGAACCTGTCATCCAGGTTGACGATACTACATCGAACTCACCGACCCCATCGTCTCGCCTACAACCCGAGGTCGGCGACGCTGCCTCAAACTCACCAAACCCACTGTCTTCTCTACACCTTACTACGCAAGTCGACGACGCCTCATCGATCCTGTCGTCTCACCTCACTCTCCAGGAACCTGACCTCCAGACTGGCGACGCTGTGCTGGACGCATGGAAAAATGATCAGCTCGAAATTGCGGACACATTATTGACTGCAGCCATCTCCAAGTCTCATAGTCCGAGTCATCATGCACTCGCTAGTCGAGCTGCCGTCCGCGCTCGTCTGCAAAAATGGGATGCAGCCCTCCAAGATGCAGAAATGGTACTTGTTACTCTACTGTCGCATACAACGCCGCTGACATCAAATTATGACAAGGCTATCGATGTCCAGCCATCCATCATCGCCTTCCTGGCAAAGAGCATAGCGCATGTCGGCAACGGAGAAAAGGACAAAGGATATCGCACCTGTGACATCGCCTTCGAGCACTTCCATTCATCTCACATCACTTTTCTCCTCCTTGTCAAGGTCTGTATTTCCCCAACTCGGTTGCCTCTCAACCATTCATCGCCATTAGGCTATCATCGTGTTCATGGCTGGTGATCACATCGACGCGATATCTCGACTAGACGACCTCATTGCTACGATCCGGTTCAACTCGGTGTGCTATACGGTGCAGGCACGTGCATGTCGTGCCACCATGCGGCGAATATGACCACTGACGCATTTACCAGGGATATATGTATCTTTTGGTTGGAAATTCACAGATGGAGTGCGGTGACTATGAGGGTGCGATACAGTCATTTGAGCGCGCACAAGCCCAAATACCGGACGACATCGGACAGCTCCCTTTTGCAATCTCGCTAGTAAGCTTCTCAACATGTGTATTACAATCCATCAACCTCGCTGACCGTGTCTGACAGATTACTGGATGGAAATTCGACCATCTCGATATCATGATTCGACAGCGTCTCTGTGAAGCCTTGTTTGCTGTCGGTCGCATAAAGGATGCGGGCGAATCACTTCTCGAGATGGTAAATGCCTTGGAAGACAAGGTGTATGCGAGTGTATCCACCACCAAGTGGATTTCTGGTGAGTTTTGTTCTCCGTTCTGGTTCTACGTGTATTCAAAACGTTGCCTCAGACTTTACTAAACAATGTCTCTTGACTCTTGAAAACGGTGGTCGCGCGGTCCCGAGCGCAACTCAACACGGCGATTCGCTGACCTTTCATGTTATACCACTCCTAATTGTGTGGGCAAGAACAACGTTAGCTAATCGTGAGTGGAAAGAGGCATTAGTTGCTGCTGTCAATGCAAGTATCTCCTTTTGCCTCTTTGTACGCCTCATAGCCTGACACTCTTGGTTTGCAGTTCGTGGTTCCAAGATTTACAATATACCAGGTTGTATGCGAACGCCTCGAAACGATGAACCGCACAACGGATGTGGTCGTGTGTTTTTACGCGATGACAAGCGATTTGAGGGAAGAGATCTACGCTAGCGTGCCCATGACCGAGTGGGTTTGTGGTGAGCCTATGTTCCATCTATTTATCTGTCGTGCCTCAACCCCTTTCCGCTAGATTTCGCACAACGACGTCTTTCCGCTGACTGTAATGCTGCCCCGCCAACAACTCTCGTTTCTCTCACACCCATCTTGAGGGAGTGGGCAAAAGCAAAGCTGACTCGCGATTCGTGGAAAGATACCTTACTTTCTGCAGTCGGGGTGAGTGTCTCATTTTACTGTCGTTACCGTCTTGAGATTGATGTTTGCAGTTCACACTCTCCAGAGTCGAAATATATAGGGTGGTATGCGAACGTCTCGAAATGATCGACCACATAGCGGATGCGGTCGAGTGTTTCCATGAGATGACGAACGCATTGGGAGGTGAAATATTGGAACTGCATGATGGGCATCTGGCTTGGGTTCTTGGTGAGCAGCGAGCGTCCTGCATCGTGCATTCGCTTACAGGACAGTTTATGTTAGACTTTAGGCAGCGATCCTCCGAGAAGCTGGAGCATCTCGGAGACAAGGCAGTGTATGCGAAGCAATATGACGATGCCATCTCGCGCTACTCGAGTGCATTGTCTCTCACTCCCTCCACTTCGCAAGCGATTCTTATCAAGCGAAGCAAGGCACGGTTGGCAGCCGGTTCATGGAAACAGGCACTAGAGGATGCAAACCAGGTACTTCATTTTTACTTCGTGGAGGTCGATCTTGTTGAATCATTGTAATCAGGTGATCACGTTCGATCCATCGTCTTCGTGGGGTTACGAAGTGAAGCACGCGGCTTTACACAAGGGAGGAGACTATGACAATGCGATTGATGCGTTCGAGATGATGCTCACCAGGACAGCAGAGTCACCTGATCCGGACGTCCAGCGTGAGTTGTGTCCTTGCTATCATGATGGACGTGACATATTCACACTATTTGATAGAGCAAGGCGACCGGTACATCAGTCCCTCGAGCACACGTGCATTGATTCGCAAGATTGTCCAACGGACTCTACGTCGTTTACCACGTGTGCTCATCAACACAGTCACTGGTCGTCTCTACGATAGGGCTGAGCAGGGATTTGTATTCGAAGCCTTGCCAATTTTCAAGGAGCTCGTATCCTCGACCACGACACGCATCGACTACGTCCGGATCAAACGGGAAGTGCGACAGTACTTCCAATATGTGATGTTGTCACACAAATGGGAAGACAACGAACCGTTGTTCCAGCAGATGGTGCACGTAGCGGTGTATGACCTGGAGACGTCTCCGACTCATGACAAGTTGCAAAGATTCTGCAGGATTGTTTGTAGTGCAGGGTTCAATTGGGCGTGGAGCGATACATGCTGTATCGATAAATCGGATCACTTCATACTCCAGGAAGCCTTGGTGGCCATGTTCAGGTGGTACCAGGGATCCGCCATGGTGATCGTTTTCCTCCGTGGTGTTCGTCCTTCATCGCCGTGGGGTGCTCTCGCAGGCAGCATCTGGAACACTCGGGCTTGGACACTTCAGGAGTATATTGCTGCCAAGGTCATTCGCTTCTACACCGAGGATTGGACTCTTTATAGAGACCTGAATGTGCCGAACCACAAGGAATCACCGGAAATCATCTCGGAGATGGAGAAAGCCACGGGGGTTTCTATCCAGCAGTTGCAGGAACTCTGTCCAGGCTTGGGCAGTATTCGGACGAAATTGCGTCTTGCCTCGCCGCGGAGGACAACATCGGTAGAAGATGCTGCATACTCGTTGCTTGGCATTTTCTCTGCTATCGGTATACCCGCAATATACGGTGAAGGGGAGGCTTCTCTGGGACGTCTGTTGGCAAATGTGCTCACGAGATCTGGAGATGTGAGTATCCTTGCATGGACTGGGGAGTCTAGCCGCTTCAATAGTTGCCTTCCTGCTCGTATCACCGTATTCAACCGACCAGCGACATCTCACCTCCCTCCTGCTATTCCGGACCCCGAGATGGAGCGTATCATCACTGGGTTACGTGCGCCTTCATTCGACCTCGACACGGCGTTGAGATTATATGACCGTCTCAATGAACTTCCTACTCCTCGCTTCGCAGAGAGTCGGATGACACTTCCATGTATTGCTTTCCAACTCCCTCCTCTTTCCGCATCTCGAATAGGTCTAACTCGTGTTTATCATGCGGATACTATTGTCTTCGGGAAGGTGGAAATCCAGACAAAACATAACCTGGGTCGGATGAATTCACTGTATCTTGTTCACCCTTGGTTGGACAGTCTCCTGCAGCATGGAGATATGCACAGTGGTCCGTTCGTGGAGGACGATGAAGAAATCTTTGACGAGGACACAGACGACGAGCAAAGTGACGATGACTCATCATCGCTTTCTGAACCTGAATCGCCGCTGTCATCCCCTGCTCCCGTTCAAAACATCCCAGTGGACAGAGAATCGGGAGCACGACGACTTGTCGCGCGTCTTAGGCAGCCATTTGGTGCACTCTTGTTTACGCTGGTATCGACGGGACAGCGCGCGACAGTCTACAAGCGGGTTGCGGCTGATAGCATGATTACGGTGAGATTCCAGGACAATGTCTCGCTCGCTAATATTCTCGACAATTTGCGCATACTCGATGTGTTGTAGTTTGACCTCGAGTACATATTCATATTTTGTTGTTTTGCTCGTCGGACAAGCTTCGTTCTTGACGTTCATTCGGGTCCACCCGAACCTAGTAGATGATAGGATCCTGGAACCCAAGTGCTACGGCGTAAGTACCTTTTGCACTATTTTCTTCGGCACATCGAGATCCTTTCTGCGCGAGAATCGATCATACTTTGGGGGAATTGTCTAGGAACTTACCGTGAGAAAGTATACTTGGTCGAGGAACAGGCCCATTTCATTGGTCCTTGACAGTCTCACGCTATTCTGTACCATCATGCCTGTATTCGTCAGCTATTCTGAGCGGGGAAGAAACGTCGACATCTTGGTCGTTTGCTTCCCACCACCACCTCATGTCTGCCAGTACGACCACCAACCCAGAGGCGCAACCTCTGCTGAGTTCCTCCGAACCGCCCACTTATCTCGACGATAACCCAGTCCAGAGTTCTCGCGCTGCGGGTGGCAGTGATGAGGAGTCCAACAATCCCGAGACCAACGACGTCGGCCCTCCGAAGACCAAATCATGGTCCATGATCGCGTTCCAGAGTGTTATCGTGCTCTTGGTGCTTATCGTAGTCGGCCTCTTCATCAAGGGGTTCATTGACGCGGACGACGTTGAGGTCTGGTTTTATCTCTCTCGAGCGGTACTCTCTTTTGGGGTGACTTACTCGTGGTCGACCAGTTCGACTTGGGCACGGCCCTCAAGAGTGCCCTTGGTGGTGGACTCAGCGGTGCCGCAGGTGAGAATCTGAAATTTGCTTCAAACCGGCATGGGACGACAACTCATCTTTTCATATCTAGCTATGGTCCTCCAGGTCTTGACCCTCATGGTAAATGTCGATAAGCGTTTGCATCAACCGTACTCAATCATCCCCCATAGCCCTTGCGGACAGTCATGAACTATCAGTATCGCTATGGAACGTCGAGCACCCAAGCGATCAAGACGTTATATGCAGACGGTGGTTGGACTAGGTATTACCAGGGTCTCGCTGCAGCACTCATTCAAGGACCCGTGTCACGCTTTGGCGACACCGCGGCCAACGCAGGCGTTCTTGCGCTTCTGCAGAGCAATACCTTTATGAAAAAACTTCCGACGTTCGTCAAGACCGTTTTTGCGAGCATTGTTGCGGCGTGCTTTAGGATGCTTTTGACACCTGTTGATACCATCAAGACTACCATGCAAGCTCAAGGCAAGAAGGGTATGGCACTACTCAGGGCGCGGGTTAGTCGTGATCTTTATGGGATGGCGCGATCTCATACGCATCGGCTTCTCATCACTAGGTCAGGAAATATGGCATTGGTACTCTGTGGTACGGCGCTTTGGCGACAGCGGCAGCCACATTCGTGGGCCATTATCCCGTAGGTATCCTCACTCTATTATGCCGTTCTCGTGTTCGATTTGGGTTTCGTCTAGTGGTTCGGGACATACAACTACCTCGATGCGAACCTTCCCCTGCCCACCACCGTTCTCGAGAAGCTTGTTCGCTCGGCGTTTATCGGATTCGTGGCTTCCCTCGCTTCTGATTGTATCTCGAATTCCTTGCATGTAGTCAAGACCTACCGTCAAGTCAACGCTACCCGTGTCGCATACCTAGATGCGGCTCGTGCGGTGATTGCTGCCGACGGCGTCGCAGGCTTGTTTGGGCGTGGTCTCAAGACGCGGCTCTTGGCCAATGGTCTACAGGGCATTATGTTTTCGGTACTCTGGAAACTGTTTATGGATTTGTGAGTATATGCTGCCTCGTCGCTCTTTTCTCGGGGAATTAATGATCTCTTGGAATAGATGGAACGAAAAGGCGAGTTGACGTACATGGCGTTTGTCACGAGTGTCGATGCGCGTATATCGAAGTTGTAAGATTGTGATCACCCGTACTCACGAGATATCTTACCCGGAATCATCGATATCAAATCACTGACATACGTATGATGTGGTTAAAGGGTATTTCTATCTATCCATGAGTTGTGCTACTCGTTCCCTCCCACCATTCTCCCAATCATCCCAGCAGATCGCAAATACTACCGTGTGTCTACCTAGCGTACCCGGCCTCGGATCGCCCTCTCTTATATCCTCACCATTACCTACTTTTCCCTGCCCACCCACGAAAACTCGATCCCACATTAGCCGAGCTTCTCGCTTGAACCCCATGCTCTCTGCCACCCTGATCGAAGCCTCGTTCTTCTCCGCCGTTTGCCACTGTACACGTCTCAGTCCGAGTCCAGGCGGTGTAGCCGTCACGGTAGGCAAATCCAATGCATAATGGAGGAGCAACCCCACCGCGTTCGTCGTCACGTGTGTCCGTTGAAACGGCGGAAGAACGATAATGCAACCGATCTCGACACTGAGGTGTGTGGGTGATCCATGGATGTACCCAATGATGCCTGCAAAATCTATATCGGAAGGCGGCACGTTCGTCCCGTCGTCGATGCGGGGTGTCCGAGTTTTATCGATGATGGCATACAATATGTCGCCCGCGTCTGGTTGGATATGAACATGAATGTACTGTTCGGTGAAGATGGTGGCGGAGGGAAAGGGTCCGGCGGGAAGGTGTTGGTAGAGCTCTGGATGGGACGAGGAGCCTTGTAAGAAGAGGTTGGCGTGTTGAGCCGGCTGGAGCGTTCCCATCGGTTGGGGTGTCAGTGTTGGATCTCGTCTAAGCATCGGGGATTGGGACTGCCTCACGATGAACGGTGTCAACTTGACACGGTCATTTTCGAGTTCGCGGACCGGGAAGCAAAAGTTGACGTCGTACGGAGCTGGCGTTGGGGCCGACATCCATCCGATTGATCTGGTGGTAGAGCGGTGGGCCACGCCTCTGCCGAACTGCTCGTCCAGATATGACCCTTATCTTATCATATGCGTAGGCCATATACCCCCCCAGCCCCACGAACTCCCGTGACCTATGAATCAAGGCTGGAACTGCATATTCAAGCTGATCGCGGTTGTCAGCAACACCTTTCGAGATCTCGATCGGGAATCCAATCTCGACCTCCAAGAGCATGTTTCACCTGACAAGATAAGATAAATGCCAACTTGAACCTAGGCGTTCACGGAGATGGTGCAGTGGATCGAAGGAGGACGTCTCATAGCTGCTGTCACCAACGTTACAGAGGAATCAGAACTACCTATCGCAACCCCTTCGAAACCGACAAAACGTGGCAGACAATCCAACAGTTACCCCACTAAACCATCCAAGTTCGTGAAGCGTCAGCGCATTTAACGGACGATAAAGTGTAGTTCATCCACAAATGGAGTTTTTGTTTTCTTCATGTCTAGTACATACAAAATGCTGAACTCGCCTGCAGGAGGTATAGGTCTGCCCGCAGGAAAAAGGGGTCGCAAATCGCCGACTGGGACACTACCGTCGTTTCAGACTCGAACACGATGAGATTCCTTTATCAAGACCACCCGATCACTGAGAAATCCTTTTTTACCGATCTGACGACAAGAACTTCGCCGTAAACCTGTTCCACTACGGGTCCAGGAATACCTACTCAGTATTGACGGGTGTTGCGCTGCACCACACCCACAGCACGTCGGGGGCCGACTCGGGGCCACCGCCTTTCGTTACATTTTCCCGAATGCACACGATCAGCGGACCGAGCCATCGATCCATCGATGGGGCACGGGCGAGACTCCACAATGCATGCAGCATGGTAGACAAGGAGATAGGACAGGTTCTCAGGTGATGTCGAGAACAATTTTGTGCAGACGCGATCGAGCACGGACACTATCCCTCGACAACACTGTACATAACTTTCTTGAAATATGACAAAACCATGATGCCAGTCCACCCAAACATGTGTTCAAAGACCTACGTGGATGAAGGGAAGCCATGTAGCAAACGACGCGTCCCCACTCTCCCGAAGACGCCCAACAGCGTCATGCAGCGCTCGTGCAGCATCCCGATCATCTGGCCTCGTGCCGTTCCGAAACAAGTACTGGTATACCTCCCTTGCCACGACAGGCGCAAGCCAGTCGCTGATCGACCACATCGTACCAATCACGCCACCGTAACCCGCGAACAACATCCCCGCTGCGATATGGATCGCCTCGTCGGTGAGGTCCTCGTCACCCATTGCCGTCTGACAGGCCGACAGAAAGGCAAGCCCACCGCGAGAACGCGACAGCCCGATCATGTCTGATACCTTCAAACGCCGTCCATCGGCAAGACAAAGGCCACTATCGGTCGGATTTGCAGCATCTTGTATTCCATGGCACGCGAAATGAACCCAGTCTGCATCCTTCATCAGGCCAAGCACTTCCTCCACAGTGCCAACAGAAGATTCTAGGAGAATGGTACGCGCTGAAGGCGAATTTTCAACTACTGTGCTGATGTGTTCCAATTCCCGTGCTACGCCTTGAAGGTGGTTTTTGCCGTCGGAGGGCGGCTGAGGGACAAAAAGGAGGTGCAGGTTGCCGCTAGGTGGTACACTGGGATTGTGTAATCGTGCAAGGATGGTGAGAGTAGGGACGTATGACGAAACCACAAAATCGGATACTTTGTTGCCGGGTGACGAATATTGTGTGCCGTATAAACCAGCCGCATGGATAGGAAGGAATACAAAAGGGCCAGTCGGACACCAGAAAATGCGTGACAGGTCGCCGAGAGTCTAATCGGAGAGATGAATGGGTGAGCTGTGAATTAAAGTGACATGACAGCACGTACTGAGAAGGCCAAGGCGTCCAGGACTGGTTTGACGATTCCGTTCCATAAGGTGGATAAGAGGGATTCCCAGCTGCCACCACCCCCTGTTGCCAGCTTCCCCTTCCTGTCGTCAAAGCGCGTAACACGAGCATTCCCAAGCAATGCTCGCAGTGTGTTCTGAAGACGTGCAGCCCACTGGAAATTGAAACCGGGAAGCGGGACATGGATTACATGATCTACGCCGGCAAGAAGGATCAATGCATCACATCGAGATTCTGCGGCGTTGAGGATAACAACCGGTCCGGAGTGCGCTGACGCACGGAGCTGAGGAACATCTTTGGGGAGGAGGAAGCGCTCGAAGCCAGAAAGGCATCGAATCTCTTGAATCAGTCCCAAACGATGGAACGTCCTTGCTCGAGCCACTCCACGGCAAGTTCTGGAAATCCCGAATCTAAAGCTGCAGCTGCAGCCTCGCACACAAGATTGGCACCTCGCTTGAGTTCTGTGTAACGGTGGGTAAGGGAAAGGCCAATCCATGCAAGTTGGGGAAGGAGGTTAACGGCGATAGAATATGCACGGAGGAGAGAGGGATGGTGCATATGTCGAGCACATGATATCCAATTGCGTGATGCAGGAAATCAAATACTGATGGGGCCTATGGGAAGAGATGCAGCATGAGAATACAGGGAAATTGCGTCCTCGAGATCCCTCAGCTCCCCGAGGCGCTCGAAACGAGTGATGAAAGCGATCCCCAGGTTGTTCAGACCATGCGACTTGTCAGGGTGACCATCAGGGATGAGGTGAACGGCATCCCTGAGTGTCGAAATGGCATCCTCAAGATCCCTTAGCTCCCCGAGGCACTTGAAATGAGCTTTGAAGGAGATACCGAGGTTGTTTAGACGACCAGGCTTGTCAGGATGACCATCAGGGGTGAGGCACCTAAGGCAGCGCCTCTTCGGTGCCAATAGAGACCTTAAAGGCTGGTTCCGCATGTCACGCGTTTTTGGCCTGTAAGGTGTCCATGTCATCCTCGCCTGTTCTAAAAATAGATCATCCTTTGACCTTTCGCGGCGCCTCTTATGAGCCTCACGAGACGCACCAGAGGATCATGACCCCTCTGGTGGAGGCTCAAAAGATTCGCGAGAGCAGCCTGACCCCTCCGGTGAAGGCTCAAGAGATTCGCGATAGCAGCCTTATGAACCCTTGGTGAGGCTCACGCTGAAGCTCCTCAGTTTAAAAGGTTTCAACGAGTCCCCGGTGAACTCCAAAGTTTCCTTCCACAAACCACCGCGCTATATTCATTTCATTGAGTAAATTCGGGTAGATAGCGGTCGGGGATGCCCCAATTGAAGTGAAAAGTCGCAAGGATAAGCACGCAAGGTTAAACGCGCAAAGCGGTAAGACGATATCGCTGAGCTTACTCTTCGATCGCGCATTTCCACTCCTCTATTGATCAATGCTACGCGGATAACTATACGCGGCTATGTAGGGCGTGATAACTTCGCGGGTGCGGCTATCTATAAGCACAGTTCATTAACATTGCAGACCACACGTGATGTATTAACCACTGGTCACATTAACACCTTCCTTTTGAATATTCCGCTTATAGACGCTTCAACTGGCCAGTACTCAAGGGAAAACAACCTGCGTAACATTGACCATTCCCGCGCAGAATGTTGGAAATGAAGACGTGATGTATTCGTATTCGGTCACCTATCACCTCCTTTCCTCTCAATATTCCGCTCATAGACACGTCAACCCGCCAATACCCGCGGGAAATAACCCGCATGACATTGGCAGCAATACAACTGCAAGTTGCTGCCACCAAACCTCTCTCCTTCGCAAATGTTCCGTAATATAACTCGAGGTGTAATCCTATCCGTTGCGGTGGCACCTAATAACCTGGCATGCAAGTCGCCGCCGAGAACATGCATCTTCTCAAATGGTATATTATCACCATGTTTTACGCTGTATACTGTCAAATGTAGGTCTTCAGTGTAGCCTTCTGCGCGTAATGTTTTGCGAGGAGTAAATCTCCTATCGCTGTCCACTAAATAGACTGAGAGACTGACTTATTTGCAGTGACTAATACGGATCAACACTTATTTCTCCAATTCCTCACACCCACAGCCCCCCACTACAACGCCGTTCGTGCCAATATTGTTTTACGCTTGTATAGTACTATCAAACGTAGGTCTACAACGTAGCTTGCTGAGCGTAATGTTGCGTGAGGAGTAAATCTCCTATCGCTGTCCGCAAAATAGACTGAGAGACGGACTTACTCGAGTGGCGAATACAGATCATCACTTACTTCTCCGATTCCACGCCCACCCAAGCCTTCCCCTACAACACTATTACAACACTATTGGCACCAACATTGTCCACTTACTCGCAGGTACTACTGATCAATGCTTAATTCTCCAATTCCCCATCAACCGATGGCCTCCACTACAACGCTGTTGGCGCCGATGCAACTGAACCTCGCGGATAAAGTCTTTTTGCTATAGCAGGTAGCTCCGCATTCTAATTAAGCAAATTTCAACTTGAATTTTGATTGGTTTTTGTGGGTCATTTCCACGCGCGAATGGACGAGGAATGAGCGGTTTTGACGGAGAATCATTGGCAGTATTCCGCGGAGAATTATCAGAAGATCCTTCCTGCATGTTCTGAATATCCTTGCCTGTAGATCTACAACTAAAATAAAACACTGCGATTATAAAATGATGTGTTCGGACTGTTTTGTAGTGGGTATGGGCGGGATATTGGCTAGATGGATGTCAGCCTTAGCAAGTGGGATTTTATTATCACCATCATTACTTGAGCAATATGGACCATACCTCACGTGGGCGAGGCTGTCGCGCCGTCCATTTGCATTGTATATAATCCGCATGAGATCTAATCGCACGTATCCGCCATCGGACCCCTCTACGCCTTCTTTCACCCCCATATTCCGTAAATTGCGAGAGCCACCAACCACCCCTTCCATTGCAGTATGGAGGGATCTCAAAGATAATGCGGAACATATTTCCATTCAGCGGTTGTGTTTCATCAGGTCACCCAGCACCCGTTAAATTCAGATCATTTACACCAAGGCGCCATTACATTGATGCGGAATAACGTTCCCGCGAATCATCTACGCATCACAATCCAGCGGATATTCGGCGGTTGAGTTTCGTCACGCCACTCAGTACCCCCCCGTCATACTGTGGAAATCCAACCATTTTTTTCTCTTCGCGAATATAGCATGGACTCAATGTTAAACCAAATGCCGCCTAATTCCAGGTTTACTCAGATTGTAAGCGCAGCTCGCTCATCCCTTTAGTCCGCGCCGGGTAGTGCAAGTACGTTCTTAAACGGTTGTGGCATCACGTATACATTCAGCGAACAATAATCGCTTATGTGTCATTTTTTCACTCCATACCCATGCTGGAAGCCGCCTGTCAACGAGGACGCGCTAAAGGGCGCTCGGGCGGAAACAGAACCTGCGCGAGCGCATTATTCCGGAGAGAGACGCGGGAGAGATACAAGATGGCGATCTGCCGAGAAATGCGTCCTTTATATACACTGGTGGGGATACCTATGAGTGGTGAATGTGGTGAATGTCTAGGAATGAAATCGGAATCTCGGTGCGCGCGGTTTACGCAAGCATTTGACTCCCGCACTCCTGCCTTTCAACATTCCCCCATCTGCGGTCGCCTGATGCATATATTTGATACGCTGATCTCTAAATACAATCGCAGATTTCTACTGCGAGTTTGTCAAAGCGGATCGCTATACAAACCATTGTCTATTTCATCCCGCTCTGACTGTAACTCGTCCAGTTTATCAAATACGGCAATAATTCTTCTCCACGCGCGAAGTTGACGTTGACGGGACAACTGATATAACCGAGCATACTCCGATAAAGCGCGAATGGTGGGTCCATCATCATTTGGCCGGCCACCGTAATCCGCTTCTGAGATGTTCAGAACTGGATCTATCGTTGATGCATGATGAGTGCCTGATTTGAGACAAAAAGACCGCGATACATTACCATTGGACTTTAAGAGTGTCTGGATGGTGAGCCGCTCTTCCGCTCTGACCTCTCTATTCCTCAGGGACTCGACGCGATTCGGAAATTTCAAGTCCAGCCGCCGCAATGTTTGCCCTGGAGTATCTAAAGAGTCGACGTCTAGAGGTCAGCCCTAGCGAGTAATGTAATGAGAGAGAATGACTTACCTATTAGTTCGTCAATCTCATTGTTTTCCACCTCTCCCGTTATATCTCGTTGTCTTTGCTGGTTTGAGGGTGATGGGATCGGGGCTTCTATGTTAGCTCGATGTGTTTTGGAGGATGACGGGGAGTGGGGAGTGGGAGCAGATGGACGGGTGGTTGGGGAGAGAATGATGCTATCTGTAACTGTTGGATGGAGGGGCGGACTAGATGGAATTTTGAGACTGCGCAGTCTGTCACGTAGAGTTTTTCCTTGGAATAGGTTGCTCGAAGGGTTGAGGGAAGGTATGTCAGGAACTGCACGACGGATTGCAGACTTGGGCGGGTTGCTTCTTGGCGGTGTCCTAGGCAGATAGTACTCGCCAAAATGCGTTGGGGAACCAGAACGCAAAGTGCCGACATCTATCAAACAAGTTTCAACGGTGAATGTCAAGATGGGAGGAAAGGCTTACGCGGCGATTCATCAACCTCCATACTGTCATCCATCGGCCCTCGCCGATTCGAAACCGATGCTTGGAGAACATTCATGGAACTTTCAGGCGTTGATGAGTCTGATACCGATTCGGCAAATGCATCTGATGGGTGGATGGCGGAAGACGCAGTGTCATTGATTATAGACGTTGAGTGGGGGGGCGGACATGGCGGAATGATGAAACCGCGAAGTTCTTGAAGTCGATTTTTCCCTAAAGGAGGATTGCTAGAGAGATGTCCAGGGTCTAATGCGCCATCAGGATTGATGAGAGACTCGGGCTGACTGGCTATTCTGCGTGGCGAAGACAGGGAGAAATCGGTATGTTGACAATGATCAGCAACTGAAGATGCCACAGTTGACATTGTCATTGAGGGGAAGAGTGAAAGTAAACGTGAGCGAAGTAGCTCCCGCGTGTCTCGAGGTTGGGATTGCGGGGAGGGTAGCGCGCGGGATTGGAAGAGGGGTTCTTCGAGAGTCGAAGCACTTTTGGAGGGCTCGTGAGCTGATTGCATTGTTGGAGGCGAGGTCGGGAGCATTCCAAAGGTGTCACGCAGACGCTGTCGTTTATCTATTGTATCGCCTGCGTGGTGTTCATCCATTTTCGCGGATAGTGTGGGGGCCGCTGGCACGTGGAGTCCTCTCAGCAATTGGCGGGAATTCGGACGTGTTTCCAGGTTGTCGTTGGGGAAAGGGGGAGAAGTTCCGCAAGAAGACGGGGATTCCCTGCCGTCAAAACGATTCGGAATAATGAGAATGTCGACTGCGAAATAAGTGTCAATCGCGGGATTGGGACCTCAACTGAGAGACTCACGCTGCGATGCAAACCGAACCTTGGGTGTTTCTGCATTCATACTTTAAATCAGACTGACTGGATGAGCGAATAGATTATACCCCGACTTTGAAGGTCCATGTGCATCCACAAATGTGGCGTCAAGTGTGGGAATCTCGAACAATGCAAGCGGTGCTTTGATTTTGGATTGTGGGAAATACCATTCACGCGTCGGTTAAATCACAACGGGCCCTCGTCCAAAAACACGCGTTCGATTTGTTCTGAAGACTACCTCATCTCATTTACACCCAACATGGATCCCGACCTGGCCAACTCAGTTCTCGCCAATGTCGATACCAGGATCTATCACATCCTTCAAACCTTTATTCCGTCTAATTCCTTCGAGGCATGGTCTCAGGCGCAAGAGCAGGTGGAAGGACAGCTCGTAAGTAATTACCTATCACACGAGATGGCGTGGCAAATGCTTTGCAGGCCATCGCGTCCACAGTTGTGGAATCCGCGACGAATGTCCCTGACCTAGTCATTGCTACGAAGATGTTCTGGCGCAGTAAAAGCGAAGGCTGGCCCGATTGGAAACAGATTGTCGGTTGCTCTGTAGAAGTACTCCAAACACACCCATGGTACCGCCCCGCCGATCCTCCTCCCTCCCCGAACGCCACCCTTGGGGATCTCCACGCACCTTCTGAGATTACCAATGTTTGCAAGGCGCAGGAGGTCCCAACGCGGGAAACGAAAGATAAAGGCAAACAACGCGAAGTTTACGCCTCGCCCCCCACGCAGGACGCTCCAGACCCCCGCCAAGAGACCCATCACTTCAAACAGACCAGCGTAGCCCCATCCCGCCCAGCCCCATCCAGCCCAGCCCCATCCCGCCCTGGGTCCCCCCCGCTCCTCCCTGCTTTTGCAGATGAGGACACCACTCTGGACGAGATTTTGAGCAACGAAGAGGATGAGCTTGAACAAGAACCTGAGCGCGGCCGCTCAACTACTCGGCGAACATCCACGGCGAACCAAAGAGGAACAGCGCGCAGTCAAAGCCGGGGTCGACGAGGGATGTTTCCCACCTGCTCGCCTGGCTCGCAAATCACTGGAGCTTGCTCATCCTGCCGGATGAGCAATTATATATGTTCCCTCGCCGACAATGGGGGGTCCTGCATCCAGT
Source organism: Boletus reticulatus (assembly GCA_038093535.1). Taxonomy (NCBI): domain Eukaryota; kingdom Fungi; phylum Basidiomycota; class Agaricomycetes; order Boletales; family Boletaceae; genus Boletus; species Boletus reticulatus. The sequence continues at coordinate 228,896 of JBBPSJ010000028.1, forward strand.
GCAAGACCAGAAGGAAGAAGTGCGATTACGCAGGTCCTCGTGGACCCCCCAGAGGAAAATCCCGCACCCGGAAACGATCTCCGTCCCCCCCAACGCACCCCCCATCTAAAAGGCCCAGAGCCCAATCCCGCGTACGTCGGTCAGCTTCGCCAGCGAACACCGGTTCCTCCGACCAGAAAATGAGGTCTCCAACCCCCGTTCCCACCAAACGCAGGAGAACGTCGTCGCGGGCCGCCGCAAAACACAGTACGTATTGCTGATATTTCGCTTGGAATCTGACCATCTCTAACATTTAACAGAGGCAAAGTCGACCGCTCAGGAATCACGACGTAAGTCTTACGCTTTGGGTGATATCTTTGCTGAAGTTTCTACAGGGCTACCTACGATCATTATTCCTCCCCTCCACAACCGGGCTACCGCAACTTGCGTGAGCGAATCCGGAGAAGGCACCATGCCCGCAGCGGGCGATGCAGAGGAACTGCCCGCGAGGCCACTTCCCTCTCGTGATCTCCCCTCTGGGTCAGCCCGCCGCGCTTTGAAACCCGCAGAACTTGGGGTCACGCTAGGCAGGGCCTATAGCGTACAGGGAGAACCTCTCGTGACCAAGGGGGAGCACCAGGAGATACAACGTCAGCTTGCGACAATGAAGGCCGAAAACGATTGGGTCAAATCCGAGTTGAAGAACGCCTATTCGCTGATTCACGATATGGAGGCCAAAATACTCACCCTCCAAGTCGCCATCGAGGGTACTCACCCATTTAGCATGGGTTCAGGCGAACAACATCCAGAGCCCCCTGGCACCACCGAAGCCTGTCAAAGTGCTGCCCCAAATCCATCGCCATCCAACGTCACAAAGCTCCCAAGCAAGGAATGGGAGTCCATTCCCCCAATCGAGGCACTGAATATTTGGACCGAGGACCTCGCGGGGAATCTATTTCCGAGTGCGATCCCTGAAGAGACCAGTCCCGTGAGTCATTTATTATTTCATCTATTTATATTCACGGCTGCAACGCGTGCTGCTTGAAGGTTGAGAAAAGCGCGTCGAATACGGCTGAACATTCAGAGAGGGGTCACGCAGAAGACTTGCCAGAATGGACGCCATTCGTGTTTGACAGGGAGGATGTGGATCGCCTGGCGGGTAATGCAGGTATTTGAACACGCGCAAGATTTTGTAAAATAGTACGCCGCAAGGGGCTGTAGCTACCAATGGAGTTGTGCTATTGCACTGGCCGATCTAAATATTTGGATCCTCGTGTGCGAATTGCGCGCGTAGCCTTTTAAGCAGCATGTTGCCTTTAGACCTTGAGCCTGAAACGTTTCGTTAGGAGGGATTTATAACTTGCTTGGAGAGCCTTACGCGTCATTTTTGGGTGCTTCGTGACGCGGATTGGCTAGCGGGAATGTTGTAAGTTTCCTATGGTGCTACAGTGCGGTGCTACAAGCGCTCATTAATTCCCGCGGTTTATTTGTTGCGGCCCGCGCGATGTAGAGAACTGCCCGTGTGATTTCAAAGATCCTTGTATATCCGGATTATTCATGGCTCCAAAATATGAACTAAGCACTGGTGCTAGGGAAGAGCACGGGTGCGGGTGTGGATTCACGCCGCGGATAGCCATGCTAAACCCGCACCCGCAAGCGCGGGTACGCGGGTAACAGCTGCCAAATATGGCAAGTTCACCCGCCTCGTTCGCTCAACTTTCAACGTTGTCAACGTTCACAAAGGTAAGTCACATCGTCAATCAATAATAACTCATTACTGTTGTTTTACTAGCATTATCCTCACCGACGACGACGACGAGGCAATGTCGTTGATGACTCGGCGCCATCAACAACACTGCGACGATGCACAACCACATGCCACATGCCCAGAGGACACGGTGACAACAACGGTGATAAGGCCATCAACGACAAGGCTGCCACCAATGCCACAGTGACAGCAACAGCGACAACGACGTGATGTCGCCAATGGCCTAGCGCCATCAACGACACCGCAACGACAACGACCCAACGGATGGTCCCCCAATGCCACGGCGACAACAACGACGACGACGACGCAATGTCGTCAATGGCCCGCCGTTATCAACGACGCAACAACGACAACGACAAGCGCGCTCAACTGCATGCGCGGAGGACATGGCAGCCGGTGACGACAACGAAGGCAACAAGATGACGACGCCCCAATGTCCTTGATGGCGCTGGGCCATCAACGACACCACGACGATGACAGCGCCATGGTAGCCCGGGAATACTCCTTTAATGCGTTGTTGTTTCTACTGTCTGCAAAATATATCTTGTGATTTTCAACTGTTCCCAGCAACGAGCAAGGTCTCTGCCGGCGCCAGACGGCGCGTCCCAAGCTTCGAGTGCGCGTGGAAAAAGCCGCGCAGCTACCATCATCTCGGGCAAATTGTCCGCTGCACTGTCTGCGCGCCAAAAGTGCCTGTTGAGCAGCACTAAATTTAGATTTTAATGATAGTGGCTACTAAGTAGCACTTGCAGCACTATACCACTTGGACCTCCATACGAATGGACCGAAATACATGTGCAACAAATAGGTAGCGCGCGACCCTTTCGAGAGTTCGCGCAATGTTATTTTCCCATTGTATATCGTAATACCACCTACGCATGCTTATCGCAAATCCAGACTTCATTTGGACTCACATAATCGTCCAATTCTACCGTCGAGCCACTGCATTTCGACATATCTATTCAGAGGTATAGCGTACTTGAGTTTTGCGGTTTCTCAAACTCTGGATTGTACTAAGCATGTATAGGCGAAATTTCAATGTAACCAGCAAAGAATATTGCGCTCTCTCTAAAATGTCGCGTGCTACCCGCGCTGACAAAAGAAAACACTCGCTAGTGATATTCCATCCACATAGGTGATTTCCGCTCATTCCTCCTTTGCGACTGCCCACACGCGTCATCCGGGCATATGGAACTGCATTCTCCTTTGAGCCCACGCTGGCAAAACCCCAAATATATAGTTTGTTTTGCTCATTTATCACGTCTACCTAATCCTCATCGCCAAGCCTCTCCTCATTTTTCTCCCCTGTGGCGCGCATGGGGAGTCGTTTTCCTCCTCCTCGTCCTTTGTGAGATCTATCACTATGACCTCCTTTGGCGCGAAGGGGGGGCCGTTTTCCTCCTCCTCGTCCTTTGTGAGATCTATCACCCCCTGTAGGCAATCAATTACCATGTTATCTACTTCGCGGGGCTCTGTTGTCTCACCTCCGCCGCACTGAGCTTCCTCAAGCCCTTTCTGGCTGTTCCTGGCACGAGGGCCTTGGCTTCTTTGCCAACGCTGGTCATCAATGTTAAGTCTATAGTTTCCTGCAGGCGGTGAGTACTAAGTTGCAGGGGGAGTATTGCCACACACCCTGGCATCTCCCTTTCCTGGAACCGCCGCCTGGGTCTGCGTTGCCTCTCTCTCCCGGCGCTCTGTCCTGGCACGTTCTTCCGCTGCCCTGCCAGCCTTCTGGCGAATTTCATTGGAAAATCCTGAAGTCATGTTACTAGCGTTGGTGGGAGACGACGTTTGCGATTGGGGGACTCGGGGCTGCTTGGAGAAAGTGGTTGATTCAGGACGCGTCGTTCAACATTGGAATCACGCTTTGTATTCGTATTTAACCTCGCGAATCAAAGCACCAAAGCATGCCCGCCAACCGAAGCATCATAGCATACAATACGTAAAACCCCCATTTGGGATCAATTGCATGCTGCAGTCGAACCGCAAAAGCGAACGTACTTTTGAAAGACGGTTATGTGCGCGTATTGTTTTCCCAGTCCAATATCCACATAGAGGGGAAATTGGCGGGATGGAGCATATGCTGCATTTTCCGCGCGTATCTGTAGGTAGATTTTAAACCGTTTGCCAGAAGGGGAAATAAAGGAAATGCTGGTTGGTGGCACCCATTCCATTCTCCTCGGGATTCTCGCTCATTATCTGAACCACACGCGTCTCACATTCTGACAAAATCGGACCCATTCCTCTGGTTAATAAGATGCGCTCTTCAGGTCAGCTTGTAAATTGCCTTGAAGCATAGCAAGGAAACTCGCGGATGTGTTCTTCCGTTCTATCAGGCCTCAAGCATTAGTTTGAACACCGTTGGCCCCCGTATCTGGTCTTCCGGGAAGCGACGCAATGCGCGTGATCAATGTTTTCGCGCTAATGCCACCGTGTCTACATGAATCCATCCCGCCCAAACTTATTCCCGCCTCAAAACAGCGCGCATACGTCAATCCGCAATAAAACATTGAAATCCAATTTTATAATTTGACCGCGGGATACTGCGGAAGAATCCTACCTAAAGATTCCACAGTCCAGCATGAAAGGATCAGACCTACAGCATTGAAACTGGCTTGTATAGCTCCTAATGTGTCAGTCATGGTGGTGCCCAATATCAATATCTCACGGTGAAAAAAGATACCCAATCCTGTATTAACACCCATCTTGCTTTGCTTCTCGCTGTAATATATAGACCCACAGTATAGCTTGCATTGCAAAATCCAGCGCAAGTAGTAAACAAATGGACCGAGAGACCTTATTACTCGCGCTACTTAATGAGGATCAACACTTACTTCTCCAATTCCCACCCCACAGCCTCCACTACAACACTACAACAATGGGTCGACCCAAATTGCACGCAACTCCGGAAGAGAGAGTCCTTGCAGCGCGTCGCTATAGAGCAAAATATCAGGAAAAGTCTGCTTTTTATCTGCCATCACCAAAGTCACTGACATCATATACTAGAAACCGAGCAGTGATTAACCAAAAGCTTGTTGCCAAGCGCAGACTACTCAAGTCAGCTCACAAGGAGTCCGTCGCATCGCAAACACCATTCACCTCCTGGCTGACCAGGATTGAACAGTACCGCGCGTGAGCCAGTCAAGTTGCTAGGCAAGCCAACTGGCTCAGCCACGCTATCACGTCGGTATGTTATACCACGCAGGCCTGATCATCCAATTAACCATGAACTCATTGAAGGGCTGGTCATCCCAAGAAAAATGATATCAGCACTTCTACCACTAGGTATGACGTTTTTGGCATTGTTCGTTGGCCTTGACCATCCGCACATAGATCCGCAACATCCGAAGACTCGGAGTCGGCGATTCTGCGAGAGCTTAAGGACCTCATTGGTACTTCTGCACGTCAGTGGATAGACGGGCTCTGCAAGGCTTTCATTTCCTCGAAGGATTGTCGCGACATATCGAGAATCCTCTCCACCCTTGGAGCGTTGGGAGAACGGTTGCGCAAACTGTCATTTCGTCAATGGACTAGTGCCGGCAATACTACCGAAAGCACTCTCTCAAAGTCTACAAGTGCGATTATAAAGAGCTTGGAGGATCTGTGTCTGAAGGCGATGGAAGATGAGGACATAAAGAACCTGGCGGAGAGAGGCCTTTTGCTGTACCAGGTATCTCCAGACATCTCACTGTAGTTAACATTGGGGATCCGCTGGGGATACGCGTGTTACTAGTCGCGGGAATGGTTATGTGATAACGTGATTGATCGGAATATGATATGCAAAATGCCACAAGATGCATGCGTTTGGTATTTCTAGTTGGATGCATTTTGCGATTATGAATGTTTGAAAGGTGTTCAAAGGTCTGTTCTCTTGCGGGTATCCTCCGGGAATGATGCAGGGAAACGGGGAATAATCGGCGGCGCAACGACGTAAATCCCCAAGTCACTCTGAATCATTATTGAGAGCAGATGCAAGTTTGCGCGGAAATAAACAACTAAAACGCGATTGCATGTTGAGTGACATAGCGCAGTGTTCCAAGCGGTTATGGGTGGGATACTCGCGGAATGGCGGGAAGATGCTGCGGAATACATGATCGACCTTGTAGAATGGTGGGGTGATTACTATCTCACACTTCACTCAATCCGGTAAGTAGGGCGCTTCCCTGTGGGCATTGGCAGGTTAATCGCTTCCTGGGCGAAGTATCCCGGGGAAAAGAGGACCTGGAGTGGTCAGCAAATGGATACTGATTCAACGCTATATGTCGGAACGATGTGCTTGTGCCGTTGTTTGGAGTAGACGGGGAATGATCCAGGTACGCAGGAAGTCATTGGCGGTATATCGCGCGCAATTAGCAGAACGTCCCTGGCGAGTACAGTGGCTCAAAAAACTGTCCCAATGTTTGCATGTTTTTCACTAAAGTCAATAACCCCCGATACCCCCTAACCCCTATCTAACATATGAGAGTATGAAATAATGTACTTACTCTTGGCTTTCTATTGGCCCAAGGATCAAGGGATTTGAATAAGATTTGATGAAATGGCATCCATTTCAAAATGACAACTCATTGGGACAGTTTTTTGACTTTACATTCTTATTACATATATTAGACCCTGGAATGCTGTAAGATGGTGACATACCTTATGTAATGACTATATTATGTCACTATTATGTAATTAATTACTCTACAGCATAGATAAACCCTACCATCACAGATGAATTCCCTCATTTCCACCATGAAACATCTCTTTGCTCCTAAAAGAGACAACATCATCTTTTGATCTTTCTTGCATGAAAATTGCATCTCAAACTGGCATAGGGAGGTCTACTGTGGCCAGGGCCCTTCAGGAAATACAACTAGAGAGGGAAAACCATCATGGCGGCTGTCTTTCCAAACTCTTTTCTACCAATAAATGTGCTATTGTCTAGCAAATCCTTACTGGAAAGGCCAGCAATGCTGTCTAGGCCACTCATTTCATTGATACCATTATCAGCACTCCTATATGCCCATAGACAGTGAGAAATATCCTCAAGGAGGCCTCTCTAAAGGCTGTGGTAAAGCAAAAAAGTCTCTTCTCTCTGCTAGTCACAGAAAGAGGAGATTTCCCTTTGCTTTCAAGTACCAGCATTGGACTGTGGAGGACTGGAATAGGGTAATTTTGTCAGATGAGACCAAAATCAATAGAATTGGGTCTGATGGGCAGGAATATGTATGGAAAAATAACTGAGAGGGGCTCACTTTCAAAGAGGTCAAAGATACAGTCAGGTTTGAAGGAGGATCACTCATGTTATGGGGCTGTATTGGGTGGAATGATGTGGGGGTTTTGAGTGAGATTGAGGGGAGGATGGATGCTGAACAGTATGTGGCCATTTTGGTGGGAGGGTTGCTCCAAAGCATGGAGGAATCTGGAATTTCTACAGATGAAGTCATTTTCCAGCAGAATAATGATCCCAAACATACCTCCAGAAGAGCCAAGATGTGGTTTAAGGAGCAAGATATCAAGCTTCTGGATGGGCCTGCTCAGTCTCCAGACCTCAACTCCATTGAACACACTTGTGGTCATCTCAAAAAATGTCTTTCTGGTTATAAAAGGGCTTCTATAGGGGTTCATCAGTTATGAGATAGGTTGGTGGTAGAGTGGGGGAAGATTTCTGAGGATGATTGTCAGAAATGGATAGAAAGCATGCCTAGAAGGATTCAAGCAGTTATTAAGGCCAAGGGAGGTCATACCAAGTACTAAATACCCTATCTTGTACAAAGTCAAAAAACTGTCCCAATGAGTTGTCATTTTGAAATGGGTGCCATTCCATCAAATCCTATTCAAATCCCTTGATCCTTGGGCCAATAGAACACCAAGAGTAAGTACATTATTTCATACTCTCATATGTTAGATAGGGGTTAGGGGGTATCGGGGGTTATTGACTTTAGTGAAAAACATGCAAACATTGGGACAGTTTTTTGAGCCACTGTATGATGTGTCTACGTTACTCTGCGTCATTATCTACGATTAAAAGACCAGTCCGCATGTGTAAATAATGTATGCGCGCTGACCTTCCGGTGGGTATGTGGGATATTTGTTAAATGGATGGAGTATCACTTGCAGAATGTTTAGACCGCATGAGGAACCTTCGCATATAATGGAAGGATAAGATGGATGGTGGCTGCAATCGGTATACTCTAAATGGCATATGTGACCCGCGGGTAGTGTTTGGGCAGCATATCCAAAGGAAAAGACGTAATGGAGAGGTCCTATAGCGGATCCCAAATGGACCATTCACATAGCCATTTGCGGCGTGGTTGTGAAAATGTTTGAATGGTCTCATTATGCCCTGATCTATGAACGCTGCGGTAGTGAGATTCTTTGCGGGCACTCCGCCATGTTATTAATTGATGACACTCCCGGAAGGTCCCTGCGATGTATTTGAGGGAATACCAGTTGGCAGCTTTGTCCAACTTATGGACCGTATTTAAATGCGATTTGGATGTTCAAAAGCGGGTATTCTGCTATGTATTTGAGTATCCAGAATGATCACACCCGCATTTATCAATGTTTCCAGGGGCCTTGAGCCGGCTGTGATTTCAAGAGCCCCCTTCAACGGATGTACTCCAAGCAAGCGCCAAAAGGGGGGAGGCTTGACATGAGAAAAGCGAGAAGACAAAACGGTTTAGCACGTCATCAATGAAAATGTCTTCTTTCCGATACAACCGCAATATCTCATAATCATTTGCCGAACTGCGCTAGGATAAATACCACCCCCGACTTCTACACTCCCCAGATATCCCTCTCAGGTCGTCCGTTGCCGTTCGCAGAATGTGAGGCCTTTATTATCCTAGCGCGAGGTGAATCTGACGCTCCATGAAGGCCAGCGTCCAACAGGCAGCGCACTCGGCGGGATCGGACCAACTTGCGTCCCTTTCCCTTAACAGCATCCCAAATTGCCTGGGCAATGGACCTCTTTTATTGTCGAGGCAGTTGGGCGTTCGGATCTCGTGAAGAGGGCGCCATTTATTTTCAGGTCTTGGCGGAAGTATTCAATGACAGGTGGTCGATGAGAGAAATGCTTTTCCCGGAGATTCCACCCGAAGTGGAGTTAGACCAAAATCAGAGGGATCTCCTCTCCGCGGCGATGATGCATCTTGCCGTTGTGAGCGCAATTTCAAAATTGCTGACCCCATTCACTGACCCTCGCGCTTTAGCGCCTTGTGCGGCTCTGGAGATGGGTCCAGTGGGGGCGCACCGAGTTTGGCCTGAACTTTGGCGCATTTGAGGGGGGATTGGGCTGATGGACTGCAGTCGGATATATCGGATATATCTTGGTTGATGATAGCTGTTACCATGCTAGTCAATGTTTGATATAGCGCCGTTGGTTTTTCAAATTCAATACAGTTCTTTACACTCAGAGTCCCTTACTATTTCCCATGTAAGTGCTTTTAAAATAAGAGTTCACGATCCCGCCTACCCGCAGCATGTAAGTCATTCTTTGCCGACAATATGAGGTCCTGCTCGCAGAATCTGAACCCTCCTAGATCTCGCGCGAGGCTCTATGAGGCTCCATTACGTGGTTTGTGCTGCAATAAATTTTGCTGAACCCTCCAATCACTCGCACGAGGCTCTATGAGCCTCTACTATGCGTTCACGTGAGACATAAACTAACCATATTTTCGCAAGTAAACTTCACGTGCTTCTTGTGTCAAACGTATTGTCTTCCCCTCTTGACTTGAATGCTTCATTCCAATGCCCCCTCGCCCCGGAACTAGAAGAGCGCAGCCATCCACAGGTTCGCTTGGTCGTCAGTTTGATAGTCCAAAGCGTCCCCGCAACAAACAGTACACGCGACGTCTAGTGAAAATTCCAGGCCAAGCCGCGCATCATCAAGCGCACATTGAACGTCTGGATCAGCTCCTCGGCAGGACAAATGGGTCAGTGCCCCAGTCACCCGTTGTTCGATCTACAGACTCTTTAGAAACCGTTCAAGAGGAAAGCTATGAATTCTCTGTCGGAGACGATGCTCCATCATGCGACATGGTGATTGAGGAGGAGGACCATTTGAAGGCAGCCTCTGAAGTGATCAGCATCCCTTCCAAACCTCACACGCGCCGGATATTACCCGATCAAACGGCAGAGCGCCTGTATTGCAACTGGCGAGCCCTTCTTCCAATGTTAGTGCAACCATATCTCGAATACTCCACCCGCACCCTCGGGAAAGCCCTTGAGACATTACCCGCCATCATGTCGCGCTGCAAGCACGTTCCTTGCGAGCGGAAATCAAATCAAGTACTCTGTCTGCTGTTTGATCGTACGTGGTCAGCCATTTCAAGTGCGCAATTGTCTTAGGCTTCTTAGACTTCGTTACGCTTGAAGTTGCCAGCTGCAAGTGCGCAACTCTGCCGCAAATTCTGCTCTACTTCAGCCTCTTCCCGACATCCCCCAGCCAGCCAAATATGGCAGTGTCTGTGGATCTCCTAGCATTTTACCGCTCCCTATTTGAGTGTTCATGCGATGCGATAAATGCCCTCGCTTCTGCCCTCCATACGCACTATACCCGCCGCGGTTTCCACATCACCAACAAATCCGTAAGTTATCCTCAAAAATCTACGACTTTATGACGCATCTCTATTCAGGGACAACCAGTTCTTGACCCTTTTCGGAGGAGCCTCGGGAATGCCGTGCAATGGTATGATGTTCTCCTTGTCGAGGTTGAACGGCAAATAGAGAATGCGGTTCAAAATTGCCGCAACCGTCTGAAAGCATCCTCGGGAACTCTGCAGATCGAGTCATCCCCTCCTGCCAATGTTATCCCAAACCTGGTTCCTGAAAACGATCTTCCTTCCCCCATTCTTCTACAACGCTGTCCTGCATGCTTTGGGGGAACCAAATTCGGAACACCCCTCAAAGAGGGCGGGGATATCCACGTTGCAACAGACGGGAATTTCCATCACCGTCATCGACGTAGCGCTGGGGATAGCCCCCCCTTCTACGATCCTTCCTATTTCCTTTCCAAGGAGCAAGTTGATGCCATGGGGGATCATATCGCAAAGGCGCGGAAGAAGCCTATCAAGTCATATCAGCAGATTGTTCCAGATGAGGCAATAGATGAATGTGAAACATCGTATGAAGCTGCTGATGGACACAAGGAAAAAGCGGCTACTGAGGCTTTCGACGACACCGGTTTGATGGTGCTGATCTGTCGCCACGATATCCCTTTGTTCTTTGCAAATATTGATACACCGGGAGAGCAGCAGAAATTCCCTCTAGCGCTCATCCAGCACCTGATAACACTCCTTCCCTCAAAGGCTACTGTCGTCATCCTTTATGACATCGGTTGCGTTTTGTCGCGGACATTACGCAAGGTGAGCGTTCCCGAGTTTCTCTGTCACACGAAGCTTATGAGATCTATTAGTATGACATCCTTCCTTCAGAGACTGTTGAACGCTTGCGCTTCGCCACTACAGCAATGCATGCCTATGGCCATGAATGGGCTTGTCAGCTCGTATTCAACCCGCGACTGGCTGTTGGGCTTGGGCTATTGGATGGTGAAGGTGTTGAACGCCTTTGGTCTCGACTGCTAAGGTTGATCGGAATTCAGCGAGGTTCATCGGTGAGAGAATTACATAGGCGGTATTATGTTTCATTTCTCACTTATCCTGTCATGGCGCAAGCGCCGCATTTGGATGATTGATCGACAGGCAGCTGCAGTTGGAAAGGAGATGAAATCAGATCTAGGGGATTGGATTAAACGTCGGCTACGGCGTGGTGTTCATGAACAAGGTGAAGCTGCCCGCAGACAGGTTGATGAAAGTGGATATGATGTTGAGGCACTTCGAGCTCAATGGACATCACAGAAAGCCTGTCAATTAACGGTTAGAGCCCGTGCGTAATATTCTCACCCCCTGATCCATTTTTCCGCGACTGTTCGATCTATAGATGCTCCCAAGCGTCTCAAAAAACAGCTCGATATGGTTATTTCGCTACAAAGTGAGCTTGACGCCGCAAGCAAGGTCCTGGAGACTGCACGCAGTACGATCGAGAAGGATAAACACTGTAGCCAAGCACTAGATGTGCTTTCCGAACTAGAGGACGCGAAAGATAATTTAATGTCCAAGGTAGATGGTCTTTACACGTCGCTCAACGTCCAAGACACATTCCCGGAGCTCAAAGAAGTCAGCTTTGACTTTGTGCGCATTCTGCTCCTGGCTCGCGACTTGAAGATAAATATTCGCAAACGCGCTATTGGGTCTTTCTTTGAATGGGATAGACTCGACCGGGCTGTAGGAGGGAGTCAGAAACCTCTTGGTATCGATTTATATTGTTGTTCTCGAGCTACGCTAAGTTTACCCTCACAGGCACAAAGCTCCATCAGCAAACACGGAAAGCAATATCGAAACGCCAACCCGCATTGATGAGTGCAATCCGAAAGTTCAATGGATACTGTATGCAGCTTGAACTGTTGCATAACCCGGAATGGATGATACCCCTTCCGCACTCTCTTCCGACGAAGCTCGCCGAGTTGCGTGACACTCAAACCCTCATGGAGGATGTCTGGATCACTCCGTCCGTGGGGACTGTCCCCCTCTGGATGGAGGACAAGAGTGTCCGTTTTGGGATTCGCGGGTTACTTAAATCAGACAGATGCGTCGAGGAAGAGAAACGCCTCCGCAATGAAGCTGAAAATCTTTGCCGTTGGTACGGCGACGAACTAGGGGCCACCGAATTAGCATTACTCACACCAACTAGTAAGATAGATTCCGCAGATGTTGATGAACTGCGCTGACAACCAAAGATTCCATGTTTTCCCTTCTACTTGAGCAGCGTCGCACGCATCTTCTCTCTTTGCCGGGACGATGGGCTAACCCCTTCGTTTCACATTCGCAGTTTGAAATTCGTCAAAAAGAAGCCGTTTCCTTGGCAGGCGCTCTTGCTGACGTGGCAAGTCACATGTACGTGATATGGGATAGGCCAAGTGGAAGCACCATCGAGGCTGCCGATCCTATTCTCGCGGAGGAAGAAATTCCCATCGCATCGGACGTGGATTTGGAGGAGGATATCAATGTTGCGCTAGCCGATTATCTCGCGGAAGAACCATGCGCGGGGCCTGAGCAAGATGATGACCCCGCAACAGCATTTAAGATACTATGGGAATTACCACCGGTCAGTTGCAATGGTCTATTGACGTGACGTATTCTCACAATGCATAGAACCTCTCCATTGACCGCAAAGTTACGGAAAGAATGAGCGCGGAAAATGGACTGTCGCTGGTTCGGGAAACATGCGACACTCAGAATGAATCCCCCCGACTCAGCTTCAATGCGGAGGACATTCAGATCCTGGCGACTCCCACAGCTTGTCTGAACGATATTTGCATCAACGGTTGCATCACGCTGCTCTTCCAACACATTCAGCCAATAAATCCCGATCGCTTTGGACTTTTTTCTACTTACGACATATATCACATTCGGCATAACGCTTCTGATGATACCCTCTGGCGGACGATGAAGCACACCTCATTCTGGACCAAGAATATATGGATTATCCCAATCCACCGGCCAGGTATTGTCGGTCACTGGGTGCTTTGCGTCGTGAATATTTCGCGCCAGGAAATTCTTCTATTTGACAGCATGGCTGAGAGACAGCCCTGGCGAGCCAACGTCCAGGTAAAGGCATGCAGAGTTATCCTCGCAGTCCGCTAATTAAATCCAAGGAGGTTATGAGTTTGATTTCTCGCCTTCGGTCTGTAGCAATTCAATACAGCGTCAAATTTAATCCAGAAATGAGATTTGAATGGATTGCGCGACCAGTTGAGGTGGGTGAGACATTATCCATTTGCGTCCCTCTGCCCGACATTATATCAGCTTCAACCAATGCAAACAAATGGTTATGACTGCGGTGTCTGGGTGCTCGCTGTGATAGCAGCTGTTCTACGAGGCTTTGATATGACAGGTCTCCGAGAGAAAGACATACAGTCATTTAGGTCCTACTTACATTCTATGGTCATTTGTCAATAAAAGATGTAGACGCCAGGAACCACCTTCCCGTTCCCTTATCATCTACAATTCCCGCCTTACCTCTCCTGCGGCACCTGTGCAATTGAACCTTCAACTGTCGTCTGCGGAAATATTGCTCAATCAACTTGATACAGAATAGTGACGGACTGCCGTGTCGATGACGTCGATGAGTATGGTGCTGCAGGTGCGCAGTAAATCCCGCGGTTTATTTGTTGCGACGCGCGTGATATGGACAAGCATGAGCGCGATTCCGAAGGGCATCTACGCGATTTAGAGCGTCCTCAGCGTAATTTCATCAGTTCTGCATAATCGGAGTCACTCATGGCTCAAAACATGATTACTTTCTGCAAATACTAAGTTACTATTGTAAAGCATATATTTCATCCTTAAGTAACCCGCGCAGGCCACGGATGCAGCTCACTCCTTTGCGACCTGCGACAAACCCGGCACCCGTCACTCACGGTATCTCCGCGCTGTCACCCCTGTTGTCCTTGCCCTCTCCCTTGCCATTTTCCTCGCACCGCGGCACCGTCGCCGTTCTCAACATGCAAAGACAAATGGGAATGCATTGACACACTCATGTTTTTGTTTGCACCTGCGTTCTGACCCTTGCTTGCCCTCGTCCTCAAGCCCTCGCCCTCGCCATCATCCTTGCGCCACCACACTGTCTCCCTTATCCTCGCCCTCGCCCTCACCGTCTTCCTTGTGCCGTCGCGCCCTCGCCATCGCCCTCATCACGGTGATGTCGCGCTCATGCCATTACGCCGTCGCCATTGCTCCCCCCAGTTCACACCCCAGGTGTATACCCGCCGCGGTTTCAGGTACACGCAATATCTGCGCTATTCCCTAGCTGGAGCTGATCAAGAACAACCACACCCTTCAGCAACACTACGCAACGACCGCGACCATGACTTCTATATATGGACATCACTTGAACTCAATATCATTCTGATTCAAAGGAACTTCTGAGTGAAGCATTTCATTCACTCTGACCACTTTCTTTCTGACTACAGTACTCTAGACCACTAGCTAGGAGGAAGTGCGGGACGGTACAGCCACCGGCTTACCTGATTTGATCCATGTAGTTCCCTAGACTTCGCCTCGCGAAACGACACACACCTGGTATGCGCATAATGATGAAAACATGTTTATGATACTCTAAATCACCGGGTGACCTTCAGAATCGCAGTGATGACTTGTCGGTATCGCGTGCATTGCAACAAATAAACCGCGGGAATTATTGCACACTTGCAGCACTATAGAGGGATCCACGGAGAGCACTCAATGCATCATTACCAGAGTTGTCAGCGCACGCGCACTGGAAACGTGCAAGTTGCGCGATGGGCCGTCACTCTCTAAAGCTAGTACAAGCTGTCGTAGCTCGGTCAATTGGCGCTTAGTGTCTGTTTTCCCGCTTGTAGGTCAATCCCACAAATGATGAGGGTGAAAACTCTCGTAGCTTGGTAAAATTTACAAGGGATGGAATCACTCTCTGATGTAGCATCGAGAACCGTTGCCCAGGTGAGAGCCTCGGGTGAGCCTTGGATATCGCACTTCCGAGGGTCTGGGAGGGATCCACACGTTGATTCAGGTTCGCTCAAGGGAAATATATGTTAAATGATATCGAACCTCATTTTTCAGGCTTCCACTATGGTTTGCTTCTCATGGTAATGTCATGGAAGAAGGACGTCCGAGGAGGCTTCGCCATGCTCCAGATATGATCCAGCGCATATCTACCGCAGCCTTAGCTGACCCTCCCGGGAGCCTCCCCGTTTCACTCCATCAATTGACCCTCTCTGTCTGCCTAACGCTCGTTATCCACTTTCCAGTAGGCGATTTCATTGCGTCTGATGTTGGTTCAACTGACATTCCTGCGTAGATGAATGAGGAACTTCTCTGCCCAGCACAGACTGGCGGAGGTCGTCGCCGCAGTCCAAGCCCGATTCAGCACACTCCAAGTAGACTCCGTCCTAGAGTAAAACCAACAGAACGTGCTGGTGATGTCGTCCATCGTGCTAATGAACGGCGAGCGCGCATGCTTCAAGTTGCACCGCCTACCTGTGAAGATGCAATTGTTGGCCATGGACAACCTCTTTCGCCAGCTACCACCGACTGTGAAACCTCTTCACGTCAGTCCGAGGAACATGCAGAGCCTCCCATACAGACTCCTGTCAGCAACATTCCCTCGGGTCATTCGAACGCTCCACCGCCAGCAGCGTCTCATACCACCTCCCCTTCATATTTACACCCTTCCTCCCCCTCAGTCACTGGTGCTCGTGCCCCTCCAATTTCCCGCGCTTCCTCCCCTCCAGTTTCCCGCGCTTCCTCCCCTTCACTTTCCCGCGCCTCTTCTAAAGCGGGTTCTGATGCTCCCTCCCGAACGATTTCTGGAGAAGGACCACCCGCTTTGCCCCTTGACCTCATCCCTGGAAGTTGGATAATTCCTTCCACCGCAACATCCTTGGAAAATTCTACTGCTGCCTTACATATACCCTCTGCAGGCTCGTCTGATGGTTATCCTCCCCTCCCCTCTCAAGATTCCTATGCTCCGCTACAGGCAAATAATCAGTCAACCTCCCCTTTTGACTCTCATACACCAGACAAAGCTACATCCAGCCTGCCACCTGCAATTGGACATGGTAGGGATGCCCCAATCATTGGCTGGCCCATCGTGAACGTTATACCCCCCACCCCAAATCCCACCCAGCCAATTTCCCAAAGGCTACAAAATCCCAGAAACACTCCCGATGATTCCCCCATGGAGCCCTTGCCGTCTGACCGCCGTACCACTTTGGAAGACCGCGACAAGCCTCTCATTTCAGATGATGTCGCCAGCGAGCGTCCTCATCGGTCTCCCCCGACCACTCCTACCGGTGGGCGAAGATCCAGTGAAACGAACAGACTTTTGAACGAGGGTTATCGGGAGCTTGAGGGGATACTCGAACGGGTTGCGTCGCAGACCAACATGACGGCGCAACAGGTTGCAGAAGCATGGCATAAATCTGCCAGTCGAGTAATCAATGTTCCGAACCACTGGAACTTATATCAGGCGTACTTCAAGGCCAATGAAATGGAAGAACGCGCTCGATTTCCTTCGGCAGTTGAAGGCCAAGGTGTGTGTATTTAATTCCGCGTTCTTATTGTGAACTCATCTATCGAAGCTACACCTACCCTCATTAGCCGCTGCTACAAACGATTTGTCAGTGATGAAAATGAGAAATGGAAAGAGATATTGGAATCGTTTGAGTGCGCGGAATTAACAAAGACCCAGGAACACACAATGGGGGATCGCATTAGCGAGTTCAATGCTGTGTTTCGGAAACTTAGTCATACCGTGAGTTCGCGGGTATCTATGGGGAATCCGCTCAATCGAGTCTTGCAGATGGATGCCGCCGCTGCAAAGCACGGATTCCAATCGTCCCTCGTGATGTGCGGGAATATCGTCAATGAAGATAACATGGGGAGGGTTCACACTACTGATGCCGCAAATGGGGTGGGAATTGCTGCTACAAGTGTGATTCTTGATTGCTGATTAGTTCCGTCTTTAGTTCTGGGAAACGCGCTGCAAAGCCGACGAAGATACGATCATAGGGCATCTCAAGCCGCATGTTTTGTAGGTGATCGATCAATATAATTAGCCTTGATGACTGATGCCAGAATGAGCAATACTATCTCGCTTGAGGTTGTTGATGAGGCTTGGGGAGAAAATGTTGACATTCGCGCCAATAACGCGTCAAAGAAAAATTCCGACGCGGCTAAGACTGCCTGCAACGCGCGTGCATCACCCGGTCCTTCCGCGGCTCCTCTCCCAGCTATTCAGGATGACACAGACCTCGCTGGAACGCTCAAGACACTCCTCATTGAGCTCATCAGTAAGTGCCAAAATACCGCTCATTATCATAATCTAATCAATGCGCAGGGGCTTGCGGGGTAGATGTGTCCAAATTACAGGGGAGCAATTTCCCGTGGAAAACTCTCCTGGGATTTCTCGCATCAAATGGGCTCGTCATTGAAGGGTACCCGTATGGTATTCTCATGCCAGGTCAACGCCGAAACGAAGCTACCCGCACGAAGGGAATAAACGATCTTTCCCTTCCAGACAAGCGGCAGTTGATTCGCCACATGCAGGATAAGGTGCTTACTGTGAGGCGCGTCCGAGATATCCACGAACACCGTGAGTTGTTCATTAATGGCAGACAGTGTATTTGCTGAGGGAACCCAGGAGCCCTCCAAGGCAATAACTCCCCTGTTGTCACCGAAGAGGCTCCACCGGCCTCAGCACCAGACGCATATGGGCGACGAATGTTTTCAAATGGTCAGGTCGATCGCAAGGGGCCCTTGCGTTTGGGCGCTAGTGCTGCTGCAGTCAGGGTGAAGCAAACATCCCATTCCCGTGAATCTGGACATATGAAGGAATCTGAATCAACTGACATTGAAAGTCCCAGCAGACATTCCGCTGCAGAGCTTCAGCATGAACTCCCAAAGCCTGGACATGGAGGCAGAAAAATCAAACGTAAAGCATTTGCCGATCTTGAGGAGCGCGTGACAAAGGTACCCGCGCTAGGCGGAAATGATGGACCAGTCGGGCGGGAAATACCTAAGCGGGAAATACCTAAAGGAAAGAAGAGGGGAAAGTCACCTATAGCCAATGGTAAACGTCGGACAAAGAAGGCACCCAGCAAAGAGTTCATATCATCGTCCGAAGATGAGAGTGAAGCTGAATTGCCAGTCAGCCACTCATCACTGTCGGATGATTCTCTACGTAAGTTTCTATTTAATCTTGCCCTTCAGCAACCCAAAAAATCCCTCCAGCCGCTCCTCGCCCACACCCGAGGCTCGTGGGGCATGTTCTTCCATCTTCTGGGACTGAGGATCCCTTCCGCATCGCAGGTACAGCCGTGACGAGCACTGAGGAAGCGGTCGCGAAATCCCTTCGGAAATCTGTTGACGGCCCCCCCCAATCTTTTGCACCTCCGTCAACCCCATCACCAAAACGTCACAATGTCCCCCATCTGTCTCCAAGGGAACACTCCGCACCCGCTATTCCTCCAGGTCAGTCCCACGCAACATTGGGGAGCCAAAGTACCCCCACCGAGGCATCTATCCTTGTCGCCACGTCGCCCATTCCGTCCGCTCTGTCACCTGGGACTACGCCCGATTTTCGCCCCCACCCGCTACCCGACGGACATCTAAAAAATTCCCTCGCTCCACTGAGGGCGCACCAATCGTCCGCAATACTTACTCCGCCATTTCCAGCTCCTTCTCCCAACTCGTCTATTCCTGCCACAACTGCATCCAATCTGCCGATTCTATCCGCTCTGTCACCAGGGACTACGGCCGATTTTCACCCCCACCCCCACCCCCTACCAGACGGACATCTGCAAAATTCCCTGGCTCCACTGAGGGCGCACCAATTGCCCGCAATTCAGGGGCTACTTGCCCCACCATTGCCAGTTCCTTCTCCCAGCCCGTCTATTCCCGCCGCACCTGTATCAAATCTGCCGATTCCGTCTGCTCCGTTACCAGGGACTACGGCCGATTTTTACCCCCACCACCACCCCCTACCAGACGGACATCTGCAAAATTCCCTGGCTCCACTGAGGGCGCACCAATCGCCCACAATTCAGGGGCTACTTGCCCCTCCATTGCCAGTTCCTTCTCCCAACTCATCTATTCCCATTCCACCCTCATCAAATCTGCCGCATTCGATCACTCCAGTAAGGTATCTGGAGCCGTATCCAGCCCTTCCCTCTGCTACACAGAACCAAGGCCACGCCAGACCTCTGATGTCCCAGGATCCATATGGAGTGCAAGGTGGCTTTTGTGATCCTCTAAGACAGGCTCACCATACGCAAGGATGCCACAATCCCACGGCGTATACCCAACAGCAAGGGTATCCTGGGGACTGCGGGATTAACGCAATAGGATTTGATTCGCGCCATGCAATTTATCAAGATACGGCGGGAAATGTTCATTATCGGGACAGTGGCCATGGGAGCACCGGCATGTATCAACATGATTCACGGGATCCTTATAATTTTGCCCCAGGCTATGGGGGCTCTCGTGAGGGTTATATTGCAACATACAATCCTCAAGGCATTCCATATCAACAGGCGCAAATCATCGCAGGGGTGGCGCAAGATCCTCTACCACAGATTCCCGCTCCCCAGAGACCTTTGTAGAGCCTTCTAGTTATCCTTTTGATTATTCACCAGCACCAGCGGGAGTTGCATTTGTCAGACATTGAGCGCAGCTCCACCTACCTGGGGACACGCGCCTCTATCGCATATTCCCGCTCCCTATAGAACCCGCGTAATCTTCTTCTTATCCCTTTGAATATTTAGTAGCAAGAGTTGCTTTTGTCAGACATTGAGCGCAGCTCCACCTACCTGGGGACACGTGCCTCTATCGCATATTTCCGCTCCCTATAGAACCCGCGTAATCTTCTTCTTATCCCTTTGAATATTTAGTAGCAAGAGTTGCTTTTGTCAGACATTGAGTGCAGCTCCACCTACCTGGGGACACGCGCCTCTATCGCATATTCCCGCTCCCTACAGAACCCGCGTAACCTTCTTATTATCCCTTTGAATATTTAGTAGCAAGAGTTGCTTTTTCCAGACATTGAGCCTCCACTACCTGGGGACAGGCGCCTCTATCGCATATTCCCGCTCCCAATAGAACCCGCGTAATCTTCTTATTATCCCTTTGAATATTTAGTAGCAAGAGTTGCTTTTGTCAGACATTACGCGCAACTGCACCTATATTGGCACAAGAGCCTCTATCGCATATTCCCTCTCCCATAGAACCCGCATAATCTTCTTGCTATCCCTTTGAATATTTAGTAGCAGGAGTTGCTTTTGTCAGGCATCACGCGCGGCTGTACCTACCTGGACACAAGAGCCTCAATCGCATATTCCCGCTCCCCAGAGAACCTGCGTAATCTTCTTGTTATCCCTCTGATTATTTGGTAGCAAGAGTTGCTTTTGTCACATTACACGCGGTTGTAACTACTCTATGCCAGTGATTGTCTCACATCAGCAATAAAGTGACCATGATACCAGCCCGCCAGTGCCAGCAGCACCCCCCACTTCCAGACGCGAACCACCCCCGCCCGACAACCCACGTCTTGATCCAACGCACGCAAGTCCTCTCCCAAATTCCTGCGCGATGCGCAAGAAAACGCCCTGATAGCAACATGTACGAGCGCAGCGATGACGCAAGCACGCTGCGTCGAAATACAAACCCAGGAGGGCAAATGGACGGGGAAATGATGTGGTAAAGGCACTACAACAAGCACGGCATGGCGCGACTCCAAATTGTCGGGATCGATGTTCCACTTGAATCTTGACAGTTGTAGACAAAATGAGTGTTCATTATTACAATGCTGCCTGGGACGTACGTGGAGAGGGACGCGACAGAGGTGTTCTCTACCAAACACTTTGGTGGTGGGCAATGGGGTAGAGGTGTATTACAAAGACCGGCGATGTGCGAGGAAGGGCAGAGATGAGACGGAGTGCTTCAATGCATTGCCCAAGACCCGAAGCGTGTTTGTTGTCGGATGTGGTGAGTTGGGAGAGCAGGTGTTGCTGTGACCGCGTCATGACTGGGACCGATGAACGAAGCGAAAGAATTTTGCGGCGACGCTGCAGTCCTAAATCGAGGACGAGCGTCTAAAATGATATACATATGGTCCTTGAGGGAGGCCTCGATTGGGGGTAACAAGGCAATCATGGGGGGTAGGTCGGACTGCAAGCGACGAAAGCAAGACCTTCCTGATGTAGTCAAAATCAGCATTGGGATGAAGATTATGGTCACGCAAAATATTCAAGCTGACCTCGACAATCACAAACGGGGAACGGGGCACAGGGCACTGTCATCGACATCTTACTGCGCGGGGCAAGACTACATGGTGTAATGACGAACAATGATGAAGCTTCATCCGGGAGAACGGCCATCATGTTGTATTTTTGACAGCTTATGTGCCATACGAAGATGATGTTTTGACAGGCAGCGTCGAACAGCAAGATGAAAGCTAGAGGATTTCAGGTTGATTTCAAGGAGTGTTGAATCGCACTTTGTTTATTCACTCGGCAGCCTCCGGGAGACACGGGTTGAACCCTCCCACGATTTATGGGTGCGATAGAAACCTTGTCAAGCAAGGTGATCTCATCTGTAGTCTGCCCGACTACGACAACAACAACGCCATCCCCTATCATAAGATACAGTCCAAGTAATCCAGACGCACACTCTCCCCTTTGGTACATATAATACGGCAATGTCCCCATTCTGCGACCGAGGCAACTGTCGAGACACATCTCCCAAGCTGAGTCCTCGCTTCTTTATTTATTTATTTTTTGCGTGTATCTTTTCACAAGTCAATTCCCCGTCGAGTAGCCCTGAGACTCGTAGGCATGTTATTAACCTCGCGCCGTGAGTCATCTCGGAACCTTCACACCAAGCGAGGGATCTTTCTGACCACTCCGAATGAGCGCAGGCACCTGAAATTGTTTCCTTGTGCGACCTACGTCCGACACTGCATCCGTCAAAAGTTCGAGGCAAACTTATTTATGCGCGGTCAAGGATCTTCTCAAGGCAAACGAGAGACCGCAGCATATGTTTTTGTTCCCTACTAGTACCATGCGAATTTACTCATACGTACCTTACTTGATTTTCTCAGTAGTAGCTGTAAGTAATAGGTTGGTTTCCTGAAGTTCGCGCTCGCCTGTTGTCTACATACATTCTGTTGCGCGTTTCTACGCGCATTTTGTCCACTTACCTCTTCACATGGGGAAGCATGTTAACACTGCAGTTCCGCGGCGCGCAGAACGGTCATCAATAAAAGATGGGGCCGATCACAGGCAATCAAGCAAGAGTTTGTTAGCCCTGCCGACGCATACGTTTGCCACATTGAGCAGAAAGATCCCGCAAACATAATAAGGCTGTTGAAAGTGCAAATTCCTCTGATATGTTATTCCAGCAACCCGCTATAAATGCGGTCCCGGCTTAGTTGCAACTCGTCCAATCTATCCAATATTACAACAATCGTTCTCCAAACTCGCCGCTGACGTTGGCAAGCCAACTTATGCAATTGAGCATACTTACATAACGCGCGAGATGTTGGTTCATCCCTGCGTGATCTCTCAGCATAATCCGTGTCAGAGGTGTTGAGAGCCGCATCTACGGTTGAAGTATAAGTCAGCATCACAAATTGCCCAGAACGGAAAACCTTTTTCGTTTATGCGCGTATGGAGGGCAAGTCGTATCTCAGCCCTGACTTCTCGATTCCTTAGTGACTCGATGTGTTTCGGAAAATGCGCGTCTAGCACCCGGAATGTTTGTGCTGGCACATCCGAATTATCGCCATCAACAGAATGCCCATGAGGAAAGAATTAAACGGTAGAAAATGACCTACTCGTCAGCTCATCAACGTCCAAGCACCCATTCTCTTCCGCAGGCAATTGCGTTCGAACTTCAATCACAAGTTCATTTGGGGGTAATGTAGAGATAGATTGCTCATTAAACCGCGATCGACATGCGTTTTGGGAGACATTGCTTTCTAGAACCGTTGGGTGGGGTGGTGGATCTGATGGAATGAGCAGACCACGAAGTTCTTTGCGCCGATTTCGCCCGCGGTTAGGAGACTGGGAAAAACACTGAATTTTTACGTTATCTCTTCTAGTTTGCTTCGAAGAAGGGAATACCTCAGGAGCTGGGAGCTCATCAGAGTGAGCGGCAAATGAAGTCACAGGGAGAGCGTGATAGCTGCGTAGACCCGGCGATTCTTGAGGTTTGGTCGCGTTGAAAGGCGAGGAAGGCAATGCGCAGGACTGACGGTGTGGGCCTTCTGCGCGTGAAACATTGTTGGTTGTTTCTTGACCCAATGGCATCGCAGTGGGAGAGATTGGGAGCATCCTGAAGGCATCAGTTATACATTGGCTGCCAATCGTCACCTGTCCCACCTGTTTTTGATGCGTGTCCGCAGGTATTGACGGCGGTGCTGGCGTGTGGAGGTTCTGTAACAATTGGCGGGAATAAAGACGTGAACTTGGCGTAGAGAGCAGTGGATGAGAGGGCAAAAAGAAGAAGAGTCCTCGCAAGCCTTTGGTGGTTCATCATTCATCATTCATCACGCTGATTCAGACAGATCAAATGAGCCAGGGGATCATGGGTGTCAAGCGTGTGAATATCGAATAATGCAAGCTGCGGCTTGATCGTGGGAAATATGATTCGCGCGTCGGTAAATGCGAAGCAAAAACACGTTAACGTTCGGGCTTGTATAAAAAGATATTCCCTCTTGCATTCGAGATTCCTCAGTTCCATCCGCACCATGGATTCCAACCTCGCTAACACTGTTCTTGCCAACGTTGATTCCGCGATTTATCACATTTTTGAAACATTTATTCCGTTGAATTCCGCCTCAGCTTGGACTCAGGCTCAAGAGCAGATGGAAGCACAATTGGTACGACATTGCCCATGCAACCAGACGTGACGAAAATTTTTTTTGCAGGAGATCGCGTCCAGAGTGGTGAATATTGCGACGACTGTTCCTGATCTCGTCGTTGCCGCGAAGATGTTCTGGCGCGGCAAAGACGAAGGCTGGCCCGAATGGAAGAGAATTATTGATTGCCCCGCGGAATTGCTGGAATCCCACCCGTGGTATCGCTCTGCGAATCCCACCTCATCAACGGGGACAACCTCTGTTACTGCGAACGTTCCCAGCGCGCCAGGTGACCCACTTGGTCAGAGCAACCAACCTGGTCAGTCCCCGTTCAAAGCGACTAGGAACAAGGAAGGACAGCAAGAGAATGACCTCGAAGCCGCCACGCAGCGCTTGCAAATAGCGCGTGGCACTTCTCCTGTCGAACGCGGCAATGCGGCCGCACGTCCGTCCGGATCTCCATCAAACCTCGACGCATCGGCAGATGAAGACATCACCACGGAAGAGAGCGAGACCACCATTAGAGAAGAGGATGAATTTGAGGATGAGCGTCATCGCGGTCGCTCTACCATTCGCACCACATCTACGGTCAGACGCGGAAATGCCGACTGCAAAAGTGGGGGGTCTCGAGGGTTATTTCCCACTTGCTCGCCTGGGGAACAGGTCCCCGGCGCCTGTTCATCCTGTCTGAATGGAAATATCAAATGCTCCCTCTCCCACAACGGCGGGTCTTGTGTCCAATGCAAGATGAGAAGAAAGAAGTGCGATTACGCTGGTCCGCGCGGGAGATCTAGAGCACTGTCCCGCGCACCCGCCCGACAGCCGGCGTCTCCTTTCGCGGATTCCCCTCCATCCAGAAGACGCAGGGCTCCGCATTCTTTGGGTTCAACAGAGTCTCCGGAGGAAACAGGCCCGTCAGAACCGCGCAATGAATCGCTAACTCCTCCTCCTGCAAAACGCCGGCGAGCATCATCTCGAGGTAGCGAAATAAAGAGTACGCACTTGCTAATATTTAGCACCGTATACCAACATGTGTTGACATTTGATAGATCGAAAGGTTCCTGCCAAAACTCCTGCAGATGCAGCCCGCGAACCCCCACGCTCCCCACCTAACGCAGCTCGCCTTCCTGAGCCCTCTAAATCCGCCCTTGGACCAGCGCAACTAGGCGCGTCACTTGGAACCACTTACAGTGCGCAAGGGGAGCCATTAGTGTCGCGAAAGGAGCATGAAGAGTTAAAAAGTCAAGTAATGGCCCTGAAGGTCAAGAACGACTGTCTGAGGTCCGATCTGGGTGATCTCATCCTGAAAATGCAGCATGTCTCGTCTGCCATAATTCACCTCGAAAGCAATGTTGAAGCTACCCGCCAGCTCGTCTTAGGTCCTCGCAATGATCGCCCAGAGGGGTGCCTCCGCTTTCCTCTCGACGCGGGCGCAGGACCATCTCCCGCTACGACCATGGTTCCTTCCCCGAGGTCTGGCACTATTGAGGACAATACTGGAGAGCAGAATTCAATTCCCGGAATCCAGGACCCCAATCCCGTAAGTCGCATTTGGCCAATCACCATTCCGCGCATGCTTAGTCAATATTGGCGGCGCGTAGGTCAGTGAACCAACTATCAAAGCCGGTGGTCTCCTGGGAGAGGGCTCCCCAACAAATACCCAAACACTACCGTGGTTCATAGGTGACTTGAAGGCCGCGGATGATATTTCACGTATGTTTGAGGAAAATGTTCTTGATGAACACGGGATCGAAGGCCTTGCTGAAATGGGACGAATGGAAGTTCAACAACTGGCTCAGCCTTTATATTCACCCATAGACGTGCGGGTGGAAGAACTCGCGGGACTGCATCTGGATACGCAAGAGGCGATCGCCTTGTAATAGAAGCAAATGGACGTAGTTGAATTTAATTTCAATTGATTTTTATCGTGCATTTCTACTTTGTCGCATCCGCAACCAATAATCCACTGCGGCTTAACGCAGAAAGCCCATATCCAACCTTGATACTTGTCCACCACTTCCGAGATACCCGCGAGCTAAGGATCAATACAGGGAGGTGACGCCTGAAGCAAGGTGATGCCATATTCGACGACAACGAGCTCTCGGGTAATTCCTGTTCTGGATAATCCACAACCCTTCCAATCTGCCTGTACCTACCGGGACTCTTGATATCCGCGATTGCCGATTGGGAGGTGACACCTGAAGTAAGGTGACGCCGCATTTGAAGACGGCGAGCTCTCGGGTAATTTCCCGCTCCGGTTAATCCTCAATCCCTCCAATCTGCCGGCACCTGCCCTCACTCTTGATACCTGCCAATTCCGATTCCCGCGCGCAGAGGCATAGGAGCATAATTGCCGCTTTTACATACCAATGATTCATATTACGCATATGTTGACCGCATCAGCAACTCTGTTTTTTCGCTTGCTTGTTACGTTGATTCAGGGTGGCTCCAAGACATTGGGTACCCGTTTAATGAATCTCAACGAAATCACGCAATACTGCGAGATAAAATGAGCAACACACTTCATCGGAAAGGCAACGACTTTAAGAAAAAGAAAAAGACCAATGCTCCCCTAGTACTACCTAGGGGAGCATTGGTCTTTTTCTTTTTCTTAAAAACCCTGGTTTATAAACGCGATCTGAGATGCTGGATGGTCGCAAATGGCAACGAATATGATGGGAAGGATTTCAGGAGCGACGGGACCAAGCACTGCGTCGAAACGAGCGCACAACGTTGACATACAAACCCAGAGGGCGAGACAGAGGTGCAGGGGGCGAGACGAGACGCAGAGCGTGAGCCAGAGTGCAAGAACAACGACGATGGCATCCATATCGACCGCAAACGGCGCAGAACGGACGGCGTAAACGAGCGCTGCACGCTGCAACTCGATACCAGTCGAAACGACAATGATAGCTGAAAGCAAAGAAATCAGCGCGGAAAGCGCAAGCAGACGAGAGCGAGCGTACCTGTGACGTCCAAACCACCCTTCCATCACCCCAAACAGCCTACTACCGACCACGTCAACCCGCTGCGTCGGCGAGGATGATTAAAACCGCGATCTCACACCGAGTGGAGATGCCATGTTATCGAACCACGTCGGAACCGAATCGGGTGAATCGGATGCGTTGCGCAAAATACGCGAACATGGCGACACCAGAGGTCGAAAGGTTGGGCGAGCTCACCAGGCGCAACCTACAGTCGCAACCTGCCACATATGGACATCGCTCAGACGCACCCACCATTTGCTTAATGGCATTTATTGCTAAGTACCATCTTCGACTATCCCTTTGTTTTTACCACAGCATATCTGATATCTGCAATGCTACGCGATTCTCTGCAAATATCACAGGAGGGCGGCGCTCTCGGTTGTATTCCCACTCCAAAAGCAGTGCTCCCACACCGACAACAACGAAGACGACGACGCAATGTCGCCAATGGCCCAGCGCCATCAACGACGCGACGACGACGACAAGCTTGCTCAACCGCATGCGCGGAGGACACGGCAGCCTGTGATAACAATGAACGATGGCGATATGCAGTACCCACGCGGGTTACCGGCACAACCCGCTGCGCACAACCGGGTACGGGGTGCAGGCACACATCTACTTATCTATCTTCGCAGCTAAACTCTAATCCACCCTGAATGTCAGCAGGTTGTGTTCTAGCTCCACCTAAAAAGTGCGCGCCCATCCCTTCAAATTTGTCCAACCAAACATCATGATCGAGGACACGGTCCTCCGCAACGTGCCGGACACATCAGTTCCCTGCATCAACCCTTGGTCCCAGCATTCCTTCCTTGGCGACGATTATTGGTTCCATTAGTTCCATTACTTGGATCCTTCAATTCCCATAATGCCATTTTACTACAGTGAATAGTTGCGCACCCCTAGACCTCATGTAGTACGCACCATCTCTGAACCACCACATAATCCGGATTTGCATGGACGGTTGAAATCACGCAGGCAAGATCTATATCGTGCTGACGACTCTCTATCGAACAAATCAACCGCGGAATTAATTCAAGTAACTCTACATTTCACCACAATGAGATTGAGGGAATGGGCCATCAGCATGCAACCGTTCAGATAATGGTTGGTCCATGTACTAGGGATTATATTACATGCCATGGTCATCTAAATGGGGAAAATCCGTTCTTTGAACGTTCATGCCTTGGTGGACCCTTTCCCGCATGTACCAAGCAAAGCATGCCCGGTCCTTCTGAGTCATCGGGACGCTGTGGATAACTCGCTGACCTGAAAACGCCAACATGCTCCCAGGGGGATATGATAGAATTCGCTTGAAGGATGGCATATACATGTCCACATTCTCGTAATGTCCCACTGTCAGCAAATGATCGAGAAATTGGGGGGATCCACCTCTATCCAGATGAAGCGGGCTGCAGCGGTTGACCATCACCGACAGTACATTGAATACGGATGGCCACAGATGCAAAATGTCGCTCATATCGGAGTCATTTTGATCCACTGCCTCGTTCCACATGCGGTTCATCACCTCCCTAGCGTGAAGATGCATGTCGGGATGCATAATCGACATAGTGGCTGACACAATCGAGTTTATGCCCGCCATTTCCTTCAACCATTTTCGGATCGATTCCGAGTCGGGTTGACCTGACTGTAATATTTTTGCCATCTGGAGCGGAGCGCTCTTGTGCTGCAGGCAAAAATGGTAACCCGTTCTGCATCAACATATGACAGTCCTCACTGAATGTCCTTGAGGAAACCAGCCTGGTGACAGGTCGATGCTCCCCTTCCACGTGGCCCCCTCGCGGAATAATTTATCATCAGTCCGCCATGAGGTACCAGATCTGCCCCGTCTAGCGAGACTACGCTCCAATGGAATCTTCAACAACTCCAAGGCCTCCCAAATTCCCGCCTATGGGATGCTAAATTTTGGTTTCTGCACCAGGAAAAACCGACTTTCATACCTGGTTGACCATGCTCACAGCGCGCGGCAAATACCATGCCAGCACATAGCCACTTTCATTTATGAACAGCGTAGGCGAATCCACCCTTTCGCACATCGTAAAATCGATCTGAGGCAAGTGTTTTAGTGCTGGTGCTTTCTCCATGGGATCGAAATCATCAATAACGACTGAAATAACGTGAGGGGGATCAATAAATCTGCAAAATATGACCTACCCCGATTGCGACTCGCTTGAAGCAGCACCTCCAGTACATGGTCCGCCTCGCATACCAGCTTTGTCGGGAGTTCTGCAGCTGGCAAGACTCGGCTAGGCAAATGTCCGCGGCCGATATTTAAGAATTTGGAATCTCCCGCAAAACCGCCCCTCTGGATAAAACTAGTGCGCATGTACGTCGTTAGCATATCTGTCAGGTCCAGAGGCGTGCCTTCCATATCACCCAGGACGCTTTTGTTGCGAGTCCTGGGTACTTTCCCCCTCAATCCTGGTGCAGGGGTGTTCGCCCTCGTCGCCCTCGTCGCCTCCGCCGCCTGTGACTTCATCCCACCACTTCGATCTTGTCCGCTTGATTCGTTCCGCGTCTGTCCCCTCGCCCTGTCCCTCCGTGCTCGCAGCTGCGTAGGGCGGCTCTGGCGGTACGTCTGGATGACGTTCGTCGTCACCCGGCGTGTCTTCAGGGTCTTCTAACGGTGTTGTTGGGTGCTGCGACGCACTTCGTGCGCTCGCGTTGGTAATGGGTACGCCGGGCCGCGTTGGAAGGTTTGGGGGTATTACTGCGGACGAGACATGCAGGGACAAGTAAGTCTGAACTTACATAATGCCCAGTCACACTGGCGACTCATCGCTGCCATCACCTTACCTGTTCCCAATAACCGCGATGCCGTTGCGGACTCTTCACCCGCGCACGGCGATAACATGACGCATAACAACAACAACAACAACAACATGATAACAACAACAACAACAACAACGCGATGCACGCGTCATGTCACGTCGTCTCCCCTTCCCTTACCCTCGCAGGCCTGACGAGCACGACTGCGTCGTCGTTGTGGTGCTCGCCCTCACCTGCGAATGGCGACGACACAACATGTGCGTCGTGTTGGTGTCGTCTTCCACTTCCATTACCCTCGCCCTTCAGGCTCACCCGCACACGGCGTCGTCGTCGTCGTCCCTACCATCACCCCTCATCCACGCGCAACGACGATCATCACCCCATTGCCCTCTCCCCTCGCCTGCAACGCTCACGATGACGACGATGACGAGGTGACATTGCCCTCACCCGCGCCCAACGACGAGGATGACACGTCGTCGTCCCTCCTGTCACCCCCCACCCGCTTCAGGCATCGGTTGAAAGAGCTGGATGATGAAGCTTTATTGGTGCAAAGTACTGGTGTACTCGATGATGTCGATGACTGACATGAGAGCCACCTTTGGCTTGATGACGATCAACTCGGGTGGTTTCCCTTTCAATTGCCCCGTGCTAGCTCCTACGCTTATCAAACAACCGCGTTGAAGGTCCTCGGCGGTTTTCTTTTTGCTCACTCCACGAACTTGCTCTTCTGGGCTTCCTAACACCATGTCTGTTCGCTTCGAAGGTTCATAGTGGATTGGGACAAATGAGTTGTTGCGCAGCGGTGCTCCGCGCGCCCGGTGGTATCATTTTGGGAACTCTAACTGGTGGGTCACTAGACAGAGTCTCAGTCCCGGTACGTTTCCGTCTTGCACCTCCATGCCCATACTCATCACTTGACAGAGTGCATCATCGCACCCTTCACCGGTGACAACCTGCTATCGTCTTCGCCCTCTCTGCACCCGGCGATGCTCTTCCTTCCCTGGGCACTTCCACCTCCCTCTTGCTCTCTATCCCTCCCGCAGGTACACCGCCAAAGCGATTCACCACCTCTCACCTTCTCTTCCATCCAACCACCTCTGATACCCACATCGCCATGCTCTACTACAGGAATGGCGCACTCGCCAGAGAACACGTTCGCGACAGAGACGCCAGCTGCGACTGGCAGAGATACAACCAGCTCGTCGGATCTACCCCCGTGGGCAATAACGGTCATATGGGCTTCTAATTTCCTCTCCCAGAAATTATCCCACCAAACATTCTCGGCGAGTTCTTGCCAACAACAGATGGTCGCCCCTACCCGCCTAGACTCTACCATCCTCAAGTCCCAGTTCTTGTTCATCAAGTCCCTCATAGCTGCCATCCTCCCTCCCAACTCGCCCCCTCGCCCTTCAGGCTCACCCGCACATGACGACGTACATGTGGCGTCATCCTTGTCACCGATACGCCCCCCTGGTGCTTGCCTTCACCCGCGCACGGCGATGACATGACGTGCGCGTTGTGTCATCGTCGTTGTAGTCTCCCCTTCCCTTGCCCATTGCCCGTGACGCACGCGACGACGAAGATGATGCGACGTACAGCCTCTTTGCATCGTTGTCGTTGACTCGTCCCCACTGGTGCTCGCCTTTACCCCACCTTGATTTTGGTTAATCTGCTTGTCGATCAGAATAGTTGCATGACCAATAGTGTAGACTTTCCCATGTATCTATTAGGAAAACTTACAGTGGGAGCATTTTCCTGGCGGTTGTTAAGGCAATAAGGACATAGCAATATCTAAAAGTCAAGTGAACAAAGAACAGCGGCGCGCGGATTATGTTCATTCGCACATGACGATCATATGCATCTCAGTCAGCAGATTACAGATCCGTTGGTAGTAACAGCTCTAAACTTCCTTGTGACAAATTCCTCTGAAATATCCGCGGCGTGGTTAAATACCCGCATTGCCCACCGCGTGATTAATGCCCTCCATCTCATTCGTAAACGATGTCCAGTCAGGAGAATGGCTTGAAAGAGCCTCTCCTGGACATTCAGCTGCACATTGCTCAACCTTCAGGCAGTGCGCGCTGCAGACCCAAGCATACTAGCTAGCGATGAAGGATCAGAAATGATTTACGCGATCGGCAGCTTCAGAATTCCTGACAGCCAGTGTCTTGATGGGGGGAATGAAATCCCGTTCTCCTACTTTGGGCCTTGCGACGTCGAAGGGTGATGGAAGATGGGGGGCCGCACCCCGAGACCTTCCAGCGCTGATGTTGAGGGGCCTGAAACTCTGCTCCGTATGTCGATTTCCTGAGCCTGCGCTAAACTGACGCGTAGCCTCGGCAGTTCCCTGAAGGGAGGGTATGATGGACTGCATATTGCCAATCAGCGCAGAGGCCTTCTTCAACTCGGACATGATCCAGTCGTTTTCTGCCTTCATGGTTGCCAATTGACGCCCCAGCTCCAGGTGCTCTTGCCTTGTCACCAGAGGCTCTGCCTGCAATGTATACGTCGCACCCATAGTTATGCCAAGTTCTGCGGGTCCTGTGGTGCGATTGGAAGATCCGGGAGGGCGCCCCCGCGTGGGAAGCGGCCTTATAGGCCTTTCCTCTGATACTCCCCCCGGTGCGCCGGAAGAAGTTGCTATCACCCTCTTGCCCAGCGGTGGGATGACAATCGCAGGTTGTGCTGCAGGGGCTTTAGAAAGGATATGAGCCAAAGGATAGAACCTTACGTTCTGAATCCTCTGCCATTGGCCTTGCTTCTGTTAAATGTCAGACCCATTTGCATTACGCGCGAAATATTAGAAATACGCACCCCTTTCCCTGGAAACCCGCGAAGACTCCATTTTATGCGTGGTGGGACCAGGGGTTGGTGACCCATTGCGCTGTTGGGAGGAGCATACCTGTGTTGGCGAAAAGGGTCGATGTGCGCGGGATTGAACCCCGGCCTGTTTCGATTGAGGGGAAGGTGCTGAGGACAGAGATCTCTGCCGGGAGAGGATGTGGGAGCGCGTTCTTGGTGGCCCACGAGGACCTGCGAAGTCATACCTCTTCCTTCTACTCTTGCGTTGGATGCAAGACGCACTGTGGAAGAGGGAGCATTCGCAGTTACTCATCGCACGGGGAATTTGTGATCCAGACGAGCAGGCGGGAGATATCCCGCGTCGACCCCAGCTTCTGCTGCGGGCGCGTCCTCTTCGGTTGGCCGTG
The DNA here is from genome assembly GCA_038093535.1 of Boletus reticulatus. Classification (NCBI taxonomy): domain Eukaryota; kingdom Fungi; phylum Basidiomycota; class Agaricomycetes; order Boletales; family Boletaceae; genus Boletus; species Boletus reticulatus. Next base: position 262,066 of record JBBPSJ010000028.1, read on the forward strand.
GATGTTCGGCGACTTGCAGAGCGACCACGTTCAGGCTCTTCACCAAGTTCATCTTCGCCATGAAAGACACCGTCGCTCTGGTCCATAGCGGCGTCTTGCTCTTCTGGCACGCGCAGGTCTGGGGGGGAAACAGTTGGAGAGTTCGTTGTAATGGTTTGTTCGAAGGCATGGAGCTTGTCAGTGTCCTGCCTGGGCATTATAACGAAATCTTCCCGCTGTTTTCCTTTCCTCTTCTCTCCCCTCAGACACACCTCATCTTCCTCATTGCCACCATCCGCCGATGTCCGACTTACCTGCGCATCACGAACATCAGTAACATCGATAGGCGTAGCGGTGTCATTGTTCGCAGGGAGGGGGTAGAAAGCTGCGTTAATACAGGGGAGGGAGCTCGTGGAACGATACCAAGGGTGAGCCCGGAGTAGTTCCGCTGGGCATTCGATGATTTGTCTCAAATCGGGCCAGCCTTCGCCTTTACTGCGCCAGAACATCTTCGTGGCTACGACAAGGTCCGGGACATTCGTCGCGGAATCAATCGCGTTAGATGCAATGCTCTACAAAGTATTTACCGCAGTGTCTTTTGTGATAGGCAATAACGCACTAGTTGGTTCTCCACCTGCTCTTGAGTGTGAGTCCATGCCGAGAGGGAATGCAACGGGATAAAGGTTTGGAAAATCTGAAATATGTTGCAATCGACATTGGCGAGAATGGAATTGGTGAGGATGGGATCCATGACGGGGATGACGCAGAGGGACCTTGTTCAGAAGAGGTGGAATGTGTCTTTGGGATGAGGACTTGTCATTTTACCGACGCGTGAATGAATTTTCCCACGATCAAAACTCACGCGTGATGCCACATTTGCGCGCAGACCTTCAAAGTCTGGGATAATCCCTTCATTCATTCAACCGCTCTAACTTGAAGGATGGACGCTGAAACGGTCAGGGTTCGGTTTGTATCACCCCGTAAGTCCTCGAATCCAAATCTCCACGCCGCCATCAACATCTATTGCGCAGCCGAAATCCGCCTCATTCCCCATCGTTTTGACCAAGATTCTCCCTCATCGCGTGGTACTCCCCCCGCGCTCCCCAAGGATGACCAGAAGACGCGTCCTGATTCCCGCCAATTGCTGAGGAACCTATATGTGCCAGCGCCACCCAAACCGCCCAAGGAAGTGCCTCAAGATCAAGCGGGTCATACAATGGATAGCCGCGCGCGTCTACGTCATACCATCGGGGCGCTCCAAACCCCACCTCCAGCGGTGCAACCAGTCCAAGCTGCGTCCCGGAATGCCCCAAGCGTCGAAGTGCATTCTCCGAAATTCCCTGCGCTGCCCCCGCCGCCATCTAGTCCATCCCAACCCCAAGACACGCGGGAGCTTCTTCGGTCCATTTTTTCGCCGCAGTTCTCCTCTACACCGCCTTCAAATCTCACCTATTTCCTTGCTGATCATCGTCGACATCTGAATGCTGCCCTATCACCGCCGGAAAAAAGACCCGGCTCGCACCTCAATCCTGATGACACGTTGCCTAACATATGTTCTGGCCATCTCGCAGGAGGCACCCGTCCAGTACAGAATCGACTTGAAGAACTTCGTGGTCTCTTTATTCCGTCAGGCTTGCCCCCTCAACCACCCCATATAAATAATGACATCGCCGTTTCCGCCTCGCGCCGCTTAGCTCCCTGTGCCAAATCAGTTCCAGCGTCTGCACCATCTGAACGCGCGACAAATGCGCTGGGCCCGTTGTTTACAAATCAACGAGGGCAACATGATATCACTGGAACGATGGACTGCAACATGGAGGTTGACGAGTCGCCGCGTAGGCCTTTCCCTCTTCTTATCAATTCACCGTTGAAACAAAATCAGTAGATGACAATGACGCGCATCATGGATCCCCACCACGTTACGATGACGCCCTGTTCGCGACGCCGCCAAGAACTAACGCGCCCGAGTCAAAAATAGGTGCTCCTGGCGCTCTTTCTGAGATATCCTCTCTCCATCCGTCTAGCAGCCCACCCCAAGGACAAACTTCGCGTGAAAAACTACGCGGTCTTAGCATCCAGTCAGGTCCGCCCCCCCAAAGAACTGGCGCAGACGACGCCATTCCTTTCCCCGCCACTCGTCCATCGGCTGCCGCTACCAAATCTATCTTATCGTCCCCGCCCACTCATTTCACCGATAAGGGTCACCCGATAGCCGTTGACGCATTGGACACCCCAGATGACAATGACGCGCATCATGGATCCCCACCACGTTACGATGACGCCCTGTTCGCGACGCCGCCAAGAACTAACGTGCCTGAGTCAAAAATAGGTGCTTCTGGCGCGCTTTCTGAGATATCCTCTCTCCATCTGTCTAGCAGCCCACCCCAAGGACAAACTTCGCGCGAAAAATTACGCGGTCTTAGCATCCAGTCAGGTCCGCCCCCCCAAAGAACTGGCGCAGACGACGCCATTCCTTTCCCCGCCACTCGTCCATCGGCTGCCGCTACCAAATCTATCTTATCGTCCCCACCCACTCATTTCATCGATAAGGGTCACCCGATAGCCGTTGATGCATTGGACACCCCAGGGCCAACGATGCGATTTCTGGATGTGAAATTCCCGAATCACATCGAATCACTAAGGAATCGAGAAGTCAGGGCTAAAGAGCGGCTTATTCTGCAGACGCAGTTACAAAGCAGTGGTAATGCATCATATTCCTTTTGTCGGTCCTCGCAAACTCAGATGCAAGCGGCAGATCCAGTGTTGAACATTTCTGAAGAAGATTACCTCGGCCGGCCATTGGATGATGGACCCACAATCCACGCGATATCGGAGTATGTTTGATTATATCAGCCAGCCTGTCAACGTCGGCGTCGGGCATTGGAAAGAATCCTTGCTATATTCGACAAATTGGACGAATTGCAGTCATCGCGGGATGAAATCGACAACGGGTTGTACAATGAGCCGCTGGAGTAACAGGTAGAAGCTTGTATTTGTAGCTAGAGAAATGTATACCCCGCATATATCCCGTTCAGCGCAGGCGTTCCTTTCCCACCGTTGAGGGATCATTTCACGGACAATTGGAGACGTTCCCGGCGTCGAGGATGAGCGGGTTAAATTGTTTTACTTACAAGATTAACCCCGGATTCTTCAAACCACGCCTATTATTTGGTGAAACGAGACAAGGGTTCGTGACAACGCGATATGTACCCGTTAAGCGTTCCATCAAGACTCTCAACTCCTCTAAGATTAGCGCGTTCTCACTCCAAGACACTTTGCATACCTTTTAAACTACATCTCTCTTCGTGTTTTTCTGATCGCTGACAGGCTGAAGGACCATTTGCAAATCTCTAAGATTAGCGCGTTCTCACTCCAAGACACTTTGCATACCTTTTAAACTACATCTCTCTTCGTGTTTTTCTGATCGCTGACAGGCTGAAGGACCATTTGCAAATCTCAAGTATGCGGATAAGTTCACGATTTGGACCCGCAGAAATGAAGGGTTACGAGCGTGAGTAATGAATGGAGGTCTGTCGTAGCTGCGGGAGTCGAGTCCTCGACATCGCAACAACCGTATTCTGGCGCTATAGTCCAAATTATGCCTTGGGAAAGTCGAATAGGTCCTTGTCCGCTTCAGTTTCGTTCAACATATGCAACAACTCCTGCGTCCGCCCTGCAATAAATTGCATCTCACACCTAATGTCCCATTCCTCCGCCAAGCATATCCGAAGCATCTCCAACAATTCAACCTCACGCCTATCTAATTCCCTTTGATGTAACTCATCAATGGGAGATTGACCTTGCGGCCACAGGTCCTGATACAGTGCTACGTCACTGGCTGAACGACCGTAAATCAATCAAATCCGCGCTTACCTGGAAGTATACCTTCCCCCATCTCATCAATGTCCTGGGATTTGGTCGGGTTGGGTTTTCGTGAGGCTCTGCCCACCACCATGCACCCTCGAACTGCTCGCGTTTTGAAACATCCCAGTTGGGCACGATTCGCGGGATTCGATCAGCAATTTGGAATGGGACAGACTTGAGTTTGAATAATTCCCGCTTCAATAACTCTTGATCCCAACCACACGCAAGCAGAGTGGCTTGGGGGGCGGGAACAGGGAGTGGGACTGTAACGCGAGTTTCATGAAGTGCTCGGACATGAATATTTATGTCCTTTGAAATTGGTAAGTGGACCGAAATCGGGAGATGATGCATAAAAGCCGATGGCGTACATGTTCCAATTTCAGCATCTCATACCACCAGTTGGGCCATTGCGCTGGATGCAGGGAAATGAGGTGTCGGACGGCAGCCTCGATGCGACAAGCAACGTAGAGAACGATCATGTGTATGCCACTTTGAGACGCGGAGGGACATGCAATGATTGACTGATTGAGGGGCATATTAATGGATTAGTGAAGGGGTTAGACAATCGTTCAGGTGGAAGTTTCAAGTAGCACAACCTCGGCTTAGTGTCGGACTGTAATTCATGTCGGAGTTTGCTTTTGGCCACACCCGCGAGAATTGTAAATGCAACGCGGCATATAAATTTGTCATCATTTCCCCAAAAGAGTTCAGTGGCCCTCTGTCTACGCGAGTTAGACAACAATCATCACTCTCACAACACCCGCCACCATGCCCCTAGATAAATCCATCATCGCGTTACCCGCCATGCCGCAGAGTGACTTGCAGATGCTTTATTATTACATGGGATGCCGGGTCGAAGCAGCTGTCCGCCATCTTATCTCCCTACCTTCTCATCAATGGCCGGATGATTGGTTCCGCCGTCTGATGGCAGAAAACGTGAGTATCCACCGCCTAAAAGGAGCGTTTAATACCTAGTGCTGACTACCCGATTTCAATTTAAGGATTGGAGTGTTAGCCTTCAAAACTATTATGCCACCCGCACAACTAGTCCACTACCCGTTCCCGCTCCCCAAGCAGCTCTACTAGAAAATGCGACGGGTGCGGAAAGACTACAGCAACTTTTACTTGAGATGGATCCTGGCGTCTTCAGGATGGCGGACCGCATTCGGCGCTTTTTGCCTGACTGGGACAACTCCAAACGTGACGAGTTTGAATATGCTTGGTGGCTTGGAGCACAATCCGGTGAAAGTTTGTCGCGGGAGTTCTCAACTGCGGTTGATTCGTGGGCGCAAAGATATTTCCAGGTACTTAGATGAAAACTTTCTCGTCGCTCTCCAATAGCTGAACATGCTTTAGAACCATTGGCGCGTGACCCCATCGCCGATCGATGAGATGCATCACAACAAATTAGATGCCAAAGAGGTCTTGCTGCTGAAGAAGCTTCAGAAATGCATCCGAGCGCTATCAGTCAGTGAGAAGGAAGTGGAACATTTTGCGCGCCGCACAGAACAACTGCGTGTCATGTTGGAAAGATATGCTGCGGATAGGGAACACAACGTGGACATCTATGAGAGTATGCATCCGGAAATATAAGTGTATACTAAACGAGAAAGAGGTTCAGTTGTTAGTCATTTCGGAGTCCCCTTATGATTATGTTCCGCACGATGGATGGGTTAGGTTGCGGCGTCATGCCGCTAGGGAACGGCACTGGTAAACCCCCGGGTGTCAGCGCCAGAACCCGCGCCCGTTGCCCGCTGAAAACTCGCACCCGTCACGCAGGTATGGGTTTCGACACGGGTCCATGAATTTAAACGGGTGCGGGTACAAAACCCGCCGGTTGGTGCCAACTGAAGGGGCGAGGGTTAGGGAACGGCACTGGTAAACCCGCGGGTGTCAGCGCCAGTACCCGCGCCCGTGCCCGCTGAAAACTCGCACCCGTCATGCGGGTGTGGGTTTCGACACAGGTCCGTGAATTTAGACCCGTACCCGTACAAAACCCACCGGTTGGTGCCAACTGAAGGGGAGAGGGTGACTGCTCGTATGCAAACGCAAACGCAAACACATCCAAGCGTTCACGTTCGCGTTTGTAGGCAAACAGCCAGTGAGGGGGAGGGATGGAGAGGGAGATGGTGCTCGTCGCGAGGTGGGTGAGGACGAGGGTGAGGGTGAGGGTGAGGGGTGAGGGTAGGGCGGACAAGGGGAAGGGCAATGGCGCGGCGTCACGCCCTCGTCGTCCTCGTCGTCCTCGTCGCGGGGTGGGTGAGGTCGAGGGTGAGGGCGCGGCGTCGTGTCCTCGTCCTCGTCGCGAGGTAGGTGACGAGGGTGAGGGTGGTGAGGTGAGGGTGGAGCGGATGAGGGGAAGGGAGAGGATGAGGGGGTGAGGGTGAGAGGGCGCGGCGTCGCGGCGTTGTTGTCGTTGTCGTTGTCCCCGTCGTTGTCCTCGTCCTCGTCCTCGTCGCGAGGTGGGTGAGGACGAGGGTGAGGGTGGGGCGGACAAGGGGAAGGGTGACGGTGAGGGCACGGCATTGTTGTCGTTGTCGTTGCCCTCGTCCTTGTCACGGGCGGGGCAAACGAGGAGGACGAGGGCCGTCCTGTTGTGGCAAGGCGTCGCCGTCGTGAGGGAGAGAGAGAGGGAGTGGCCGTCGTCGTCCCATTGTGGCAAGGCATGCTCGTGTGAAAACACAAATGTGAACGCACACCATGCGTTTGCATTCGTGCTTGCACCCGAGCGCCAGCGGCGTTGAGGCGAGGGAGAGGGAGAGTTGTGGTGGTGATGGGTACCGCGGGTACGGATCATGTTCCCTACAAGGGTACCACACCCATACCCGCGCAGTTCCCTAGCAGGCGCGATGTCTATGGGTAGCAGACAGAGCATGGTTTGGCGTACTAGTCCATATTTCACACATAGTGCCACGCATTCACTGGGAATGACCATTGGGCATTGTTTAGAGTATGTATAGGAAGGAGTATCGCTAGAAGTACTATTCATAAATATCGGAAGTACGCGGAATGGAGTAGGCGCAGAGGTGGACGCGAGCCTTTTCGGAGCTCTCCTGGAGGATCCGAGGAGGCTCATTCCAATTCTGGGAGGCACAAGAGAAGGCTCACTAGATGTGACTGGGTATCACGGGAGGAGTGATCATGAGCCTCAAATGAGGCTCGAACATCATTCTGATTCTCGGCAGGACAAGAGAAGGCTCACGAGATGCAACTTGGATGTATCTGAGCATCACGGGAGGTGTGATCATGAGCCACTTCGGTCAATGGAAGTTGATCCTGGGGGTGTGGAGTCCTTAAAGGCTATTTAAAATGGCCAGATAACCGGCCTGAGAGGATAACAGAGCCTCGGTAAAAGTGGTGCCAAGGGTGGTGAAACCACTGGGACGCTGCATTGGATAATAATAGACAACACTTTACCCAAATGTGCTCGATCTTTGAAATTCGTCAGTCACCGATGCGAAATGGAGAAGGAATGGGATACCTCTCTCGAGAAGGTGAGGACTATGGTTTCGATGTTGCAACAGTGATAAATGACGAATTATCGCTTGCAAATCACTCACTATAATCGTATACAGCGAGAGTAATGCAAGCGACTGTGCTAGTGTATTAGATGAATTGTTAGCAGAATTACAAGTGACCGTACGGGATATATAGTTGTTTAGAATGAGAAGTTCCAAGGTGGTCTGTATGTCGGAGGACATGAGATATCAGGCAAACGATGGTGGTAGCCAACGATCTGAGAGGGATGGATTGTGTATGGCCTCCTGGAGAATATGGGGCAGTCTATTTATTCTCCACTCACTGGTAGGCTGGGTGTGCCATGAATAACCGTTTCACCGAGATATGGATATGGCATCATTACGCCAGAAAGGACTCGGCGTCGCAAACTGGATTTAGATCGTATCATTATTGTTGTCATCCTACCTGTGCGGAAAAAAGCTCGTACTTGTTCGGACCCAACAGAGAGCATGTGGCCCAGCCTCTGTCGAGGTAGCCATACATCTTGCACTCGGTGTCTTGACTATTGCACACTGGAAGGTGATGACGAGCGGACCGAACCACACTCGGTGCTTGTATGATCAACACGCTGCTGCAAGTCCACGTGGGCGTATCTTCGTTACTGAGAAGAGAACAAAGGGGATCAGGCATACAGCGCCGTGACATGGATGTCGGCGTTATGAAGTTCGCAACTTTTCATTCGGTGTGATCTTGATCGTATCCGTCCAATAGCTGCCTTTAGATAATGAAATTGGCACGATCAACACCGCACCGCTACGGTGTTATTGCCAATATCAGGCCTTCGGCAGTACGACGGATGAACCGTTCATGCTAAAAGGTTCATTAATCTCGATCATCTTGGATCGTTCAGGTGGTGAACAGTCTTCTGAGAAGATTATTTACGTGCCTGCTTTATCAACGTTTCAACCTCAGAGGACTACATGGATATCATTTTAGACGCTCGTACCTCGACCTGGGACAGCAGCTGCAATGATGCTGCTATGTTCTTTCATTTGTATGGATCCCCCCATAACTGGTTCACAGTAATGCCTACTCTCCCAACTCGTCAGGATCGAGAACGATTTCACTTCGGGTCTCGTAATCCTTGAAGCACTCCGCCTCGTCCTCGTGCCCGCCTGTGTGCATCAAGTACAGTTTCCGGTCACGGAAGTACCATGTTCGCTGCTGACGTTCGCTATTTTTTCCTCGACAAAGAATCCGCTTAAAACCGGTGGTATTGTTGATGTTATCTAGCGCTGGCTGGAAATTGTGAGTCAGGGCGTGCAAGATAATAAGGTCACTCTCCAGGACCTACGCAAGCATAGCTTCTAGCCGATCTGTAACAGCACGCCGTGTGATTGAGTGATCGCGTGTTCTGGAAAGCAAATACTAACGAGAAAGGGAAATGATAGATGGGAAGACACACCTCTTGCGAACGTCGCAACAGCTCCGGGTTGTGTATGGTCCCCGCAAGGTAGTCACTGAAAGCAACTTGAAACGTGTACCAACACCGAGCATGAAGCTCGGCGTCAGAAGCAGCGATATATATCTTCCGCGCGGTGTCTTGGCCGTGACTGTTCAAATTGGCTGAAACATGATGAGAACAAGGAGAGGTGGACCACCCTTGATTACTAGTAATGATTGGTCAACAATCTCATGCCAGGCTGTGTGAGTGTTACAGTGTCATCATCCCTCGTGACTGTCATGGTATTTTTCTACTTGGAAAGGGCCAACTGAATGTCGGCGCCCACCTTGCTTGCAGAGAGTTGTTTCGCAATGAGAATCCACCTCGTTCGTATGAAAATTTGTATGCGAGTCAACAGATGAGTAGTATACAGTACGTTTCACATCGATCTCTGCACTTCCTCCCACCAATTTTTCGTTGTCTCGTTTAGAGCGCATAACCTATCATCTTCTTCGAGCAAATCTTGAGCATGTCCATGATGGGCAGTTGTCTAGCTGTTAAGTTGTAGCAGTTGCATGCGGTAGGAACGAGATAAAGGTTCGATGGGAACGACTTGAGTAGAACCATCTCCACGTTTGAAGTCGAGCTGCACGAGGATGAATGAAGGAGGACAAGGGAGATGGACAGTATTCGAGGAATGAAGGAGGACAAGGGAGATGGACAGTATTCGAGTGAGTCTCTTGAGAGATGGGTTCTTCAGGATGAAAGACGATATCGACTAGTGCGGTACGTCTTGTCTGTGTCGATGTTACGTGTAACAAGAACCTGCATACCTAGCACCACTTTCACTTCGCCTTGTAACTCCCCTTGACTCCCTTTTTTCGAACTGTAGCAAGTTATGCATTCGCGCTCGCGATCGTTCGGTGTACGCCCTTCTATTTCATCAAATGCGTGGGAAACGAAGAGGAGTTGGCGAGAAGCAACACAACGTTTAGCGACTGCAGCGTCGTTCCACTCCCGGCGCACACGAGGGGTTATTAAGACCACTTCGTTCCACGGAGGTCGATCGAAATTTGGACGTAAGCAATTAGAGTTTGTGAGCACGAGGGAACGTAGAAGGTCAATGTCTTGTGATTCAACATTCCCGAGACGCAGATGTTGGAGAAATTGATGCCAGATGGGGTCGACAACGCGCAGCTGCTTTGAAAGGTAAACGACAGTCACGAACTCGTGAGAGATGGAGCTTCCTGTGAGAGATAGGGCGTGATGATGTGGATGCGTAGGCGAGTATAAGCTTTCGCTGGACGAAGTCGCCACGGGTGGAAATTGAAAGAAGTCGCCGGACAATATGAAACTGACATCTCCGAGGGACGAGGGTGACGTTGGCTGGGTACGGTCCTTTTTTTCCCTTCTTGTCGAAGCGAATCATGTCTGCAATGTCGTCAGTCAGAATATACATCTTGTCTTGCGTTGAGCACGAGAACGCGTGATCCATAACGGACGCAAACTCCCAAGCAGTCGAAGCTGTGCGAGTCAGTCCTGCAGAATGGACACGTCCATGGGTCATTCGTTGCGAGGGCTACGACGGGGCACGAGAGTCATTACTAAAGACGTAGAACAACACGATGCAGTCAAACGCTTCTGCGGGGAGATGAGTCACCAGAATCCAGACAATGATCTTGCTGCCTTCTTGAATGAATTGGTAATGACGTCCATCTGTCATTCCTTCAGAGGGCTACGACGGGCCACAGTGATACGTCTTCCACGATGAGTTAGGTCAAAACATCATCGTGGCGGCTTGCCGCAAACAATTGTGTTCATCTATTTTCTGTTGTTTACTACTGTGGTCCAGTTGGGTTAGGGGCGTGCGAGTGCCCCCACAAAGACCTTGCAAGCAAGGTAATGTTTGGCTGCAAGATCACCGAGTCACTTCTTTCCCAACCCGCCTAATAGACTTTCCTCGAAGCACACCGTCTCATGAGTCTGCCTTTCCTCGCCGGTCACCTTTACCCCGTCACCCACTGCCAGGCGTTTGGTAGGGGCACCTCTTGCATTTATTTTCTTGACTGACAATCAATCAACCCAGGTCACGGTTCCACGCCGCGTTTCCCGCTACTCTTCGAAATGCTCCGTCTTCGAGAAGTGAAGTGATTCATGCAAAACAAGCGACCACGGATGTCACGGTCACAAGTACTGCCCCACTTGTGGTGTAGCATCTTTCTAAGGCCTATCCAGTGGCTTACGATGCATCCACCATGTCGACTTCCCAACCTTTTCAATGCCGGCTCCGATTCTAGCCAAGTCTATATCCCCTTGACAAGGGCAAGCGAAAAGCGGATGGTGCGTGTCATGCACTCTACTGCATTGTCAACGACTGAAACCAATGGCAGCTTTTGGATAGGGACGAAGGCTGCAGCACCACTTATCATGTGCACTCTCAAGTTCAAGATGACTTCTCCTCAGACTAGGACACAGTCTCTGACTCTGGATCTGACCTGGCACCTTCTCTCCCGTCGATATCATCAACGCACGCGGTGCTACTGCTGTCGGAGCTGATGGCGACGAAAGTCTTTACCAGTCTGCCGACGAAGAAAACTCGCCAGACGATCAGGTGCGTTCATTTAATCCAACCCAGCCTGAATCTCGAGTTCCTTCATGGATCTATAGGTGGATATTGACGCTCGCCTCACCAACGTGACAAGTTGGATCAGACCGCGATCACACTGATCAACCCCTCCCTCTCGGATCCTATCCACGTCACCACCACCCTCTTTACCGCGAAGAGGGCACGATCGACCCAATGCCCATGCTCGTCGATGAAGACTCGTGGAAGGAACTCGCACCGTACGTACACGCTCCACGTCGAGGATGACCTCGAGCATCCGCCGACGGCGCTGTCGTCCTACTCGACGACCCATACTGGGACTATTTTCGGGCGTCAAGTACGAGCCTGCTGCTGACATGGGGACAGGAGCTATCTGCGTCCGCCAAAATTGACGCTAGTGGGTTCACGGCGACGGTGGCGTTTTCAAAAGAGTGGGGACCGGCGTTGAACGACGCGAACAAGGTGGGTTGTCCTGTGTTGCGCAGGGTAGTGGTTGATATATGTGACCAGGTAATCGAGCTCGATCCGTCGTCCCCATCGGGTTACGAGAGGAAGCATGCGGCGCTGCGCAAGGCGGGAGACTATGAAAACGCAAGCCGTGCTTTTGAGGCGATGTTATCCAAGATGTCGCAGTCATCTGATCCAGAAATTCACAGTAAGGGCATTGATACCACGCCAAAGTTCAGCTGTTGATATCCTTTCCCAGAGCTTCATCGCCAGTACATACATGGATGCGAAAGTGGCTATTCGTGACGTCATTCGAGATGTTATCCGTGACTCTCCACGGGTACTTATTAACACCATCTCTGGTTGACTCCTCGACAAAGCGGGACAACTCCCAGTTTTCAACGAACTGATCGCCTCGATGACGACGACCATTGACCACGCACGTATCAAACATGACGTGACACAGTTCTATCGTTATGCCATGCTCTCCCACACGTGGGAAAACAATGAACCGCTGTTCGACGAAGTCATGTGCATCATAGTGTACGGTCTCGAAGAATCTTCCACAAACGACAAACTCAAAATGTTCTACAAGATCGTACGAGATGCAGGGTTACATTGGGCTTGGAGCGATACCTGTTGTATCAACAAGGGGGATCAATCCTTACTTCAAGAAGCACTTGTAGCTATGTCCAAGTGGTACCAGGGTTCTGCTTTGACTCTCGTGTCACTTCGTGGTGTTCCCTCTCCATCGCGGCGCGGCGATCTTGTGAGGAGCGTCTGGGACTCTCGTATACTCCGGGAATACCAAGCCTCGAAGATGGTTCAGTTCTACAACGAGGACTGGACCCTTTACATGAGCCTCGACATTTCAAATCACAAGGACTCACCTGAGATCCTGTCGGAGATGGAGGAGGCAACTGGCGTCTCTGCGCGAACCCTGACGGGACTTCAACCTGGGTTAGACAACATTCGGGAGAAACTGTCTCTTGTCTCACAACGTGAGACGACCCTTGTCGATATAGCCTACTCATTGTTCGGGGTATTCTTCGTATCCTTACCGGTCGCTCATGAGGAGGGGTACCAAGCGCTTGGGCGACTATTGGCGCAGCTACTCGCGAGCTCGGGAGATACAAGCATTCTTGCATGGACTGGGAAACCTGGAAGCTACAACAGCTGCCTTCCTAGCGGCACCACTGTGTTCAGCGAGCTGACGACCTCACACATCCCACCACCCATGACACACGCAGACCTGCAGACCACTACTGCCCGATTGAGCACAACGTCCAATCTCGGCTCGGCCACCAAATTCTATGACCGATTCAGCGAGCTTCCTGTTCCATCATTTGCAGGAAAACGGATGAAACTCCCATGCATTGCTTTCGAGCTTGGGCCATTAGCGATTTCTCGAAATCGGAATGGGTCGGGACAAGTATACCGTGCACAGACAACCGCGCTCGGACTTGTGAAAATCAGGACTATGGAGGAGATCTCTCGATTTGACCATCCCTATCTCGTTCACCCGTGGATCGACTTTCTCCTCGATCGACAGCCTGCTGGAAGAGTATCTGCACGGTTGACCTCCCGCTCAGGGTCATATCGTGCACGTCCTCGAGATACGACATCGCTCCTGTCGCCTTCACCCATAACGTTGACGGACAAACGGACACGGGCTCTCCGGTTTATTGCTCGCCTGAGACAACCGTTCGCTGCGTTGTTGTTCCACGCAGACGCGTGGAAATGTGGCCGAGTACAGGAGGGTCACTTCGGACAGTCTTTTCATTGTCTAAGTACAGGCCGATGCACCATTTAATGTGGTGATAGCCTGTGTACATGTGCTAGACGTACTCTAGCGACATTTATTACACGATACCCGTATTCATCCCCCCATGCCATTGCCGCGTGATTCTAAGTTGTCCTTTACTATCTATTTCTTGAACCATCTTATATCGCTGACGGGTCTACTCATGCAGATCCTCGTTTTTGACGAGCCACACTTGCTCGGCATTCAGTAAGACCTACAAGCACCCATGACATGACATGACTCAGAAACATCAGGCGCATTTGCAATAAAAAAGCGGCACCTTTGTATTGCTCACCCTGTTTCTTTGTGGGTCGAAACCGCACGGGTCGAAGTCCTACATGAGCGCAGAAGATGCTGAACGCGGCTCAGCTGCCGGATCCCCAAGGTCAAAGTTGCCGTCGAGCCTCTAGTCAGTAGTGTGATATTTCGTACACAAAGCCTTGGACTCGTTTTCTAACACAGGAATATGACGACTCAGCGGACCGAACACACTTGGTGCTTATATGATCAACCTAGACTCGTGACCAGTCCGTGTAAAAGAGGCAGCCGCGAGCAAGAGGCAACCCGTCGGACTCTCGTTTATCGATGGTTCTCCAACGGATATCCTCTTTTAGACGGACTCGCTACTGCAAGTCTATGTGAGCATATCTTCGTTACTGAGAAGAGAACAAGGGCATCAGGCATACAGCGCTGTGACATGGACGTTGACGTTATGAAGTTCGCATACAGTGTTATTGGCAACAGGCGCATCGGCAATACGATGGATGAACATGCTAAAAGGTAACTCGAAACGATGCGTCGTGTATGGCAGTTGCAGGTCCCTTTTCCACACGAAGTTCATCGTTACCATTCATCCTTGGATCGTTCAGCCTTCTGAGAAGATTATCCACCGTGGTGCCTGCTTGATCGGCCTCCCTCCGAACATGGATGCATTTGTCCGAGTCCTCGATTTGGGTCCGCACCGTCGCCGCAAATTTCTTTCGCTTCCTTCCCTTCCATGACGCGCTCACAACAACGTCTACTTTCCCAACTCGCCACATCCGACAACGAACTCGCTCCTGGTCTTGGACAATGTCTCGAAGTCCTGCGTCTCATCTGGCAATGCCTCAAGGCCTTGTCTCATGTCTATCCTCCCCCGCGCCTCGTCGGTCTTGGTTAAATACGCCTCTACCCCATCACCCACCATGCGTTTGGCAGAGAACACCTCGAGACCTCTCCTGCGTCCCCCTCCGCGTACGTCCATCCTCCATCTCCTTCGCTCGACAACAATCGCCTTTTAACCCTCCTCCATCAGACCGTGATCACATCGATCAAACTCTTTCTCCCTCTCTGACCCTCTATCCATATCAACACCGCCCTCTTCACCATGAAAACCCGCACGATCGATCAAACATCTGTGCTCGTGGACGAAGACTCGTGGAAATAGTTAAGGACGCAAAGCGGGTCTTTGTCAAGTATTTTGGCAGAGAGCGACTCGCTCGCATCCCACTTCTCGTACGTTCATCCCCCATCTTTTCTCAACTCAATCGATCCACGTCCGACACTGACATCCACCATTGTTTGAAATGGTCCACGCTCGGCAAACAATCCAATGGCGGCGTTGATATTAATATTATCTAGCACAAGCTGCACTTGTGAGTCAGGGCCGCCAAGATAAACGAGGACCGACGCAACCGGCAACTTGGCGGTGCAAATGAACACCAGTAATATGATAATGTACGCCGACTTCTAAGATGTGATTGGGAGAGGCGCAGACAAAGATTCCGAGATGGTACTACCACACACTTCCCCCGAAAGAGTAGGTCGTTTGTTTAGTAAGTAGTAGATCCAAAGGAATTGCATGTGTAATTCGCCTGCAGAGCTGTAGCCAATAAATACAAGTCGCCCGCATCTTTCACCTTTAGACCTTATTACTACATCCTGGCTCTGGCTCCAATGGAGAGTGATCGCTCATTCCCGGTCCACGTACTCCAACCATTCCCGGATCGCCTGAGTTATCCGTCCCACCCTCCACATCGGGACCCTGGTTGAGGTCCACGAATACCATCATAGACACGGTGGTGTCTGGACCGGCATTCGACCGAGAAACCACGCCGAACCCGGTATCAATATGGCACCGACCACGGATGTCATGGTCATACAGCTCCCGAATGCTGATGATGAATCGTGGGATGAGGAGGTAAAAGGCCACATAAATACACCCGCTCAGGAAGTACACAATGTCGTTTGTTGGAGTTGCAACAAAGATGAGCATATAATCGATTTGGTAAAGAATGTTCCTAAAAGTTGGGGAAAACAATTTCATCATGAGTATGTGTGGGAGCGAGTGTCAGGAACAAAGGTCGATGTGCAAGGGAGATGGGAACATACACGAAGAAATAGAGGATTCCATCTCCGACTAGCTTTTGCATATACCGGTTGGGCTGCCATTGCTTTGTGGCTTTGTACATCTCGAACGACTGTTTCAGAGTTTGCGAGACAGCGAGAATGGCTAGTCCGGCACCGAGAACTAATCGCAGTGTAGCACGATACACTTCAAGCGTCACTGGAGTGTTAATTGAAAAATCGCAAAACGAAAAGTCGAGAAATTGGATGACTTCCACTGAGAAAGGGGTCCAGGTTACACGAGGCCAGCCATTGTATCATGTAATTGATACATACATGATAGGTCCGAGGATGCACCGGGGATGTCGTAGATTACGTCCAGAACAATAGAAGTGATGGTTTGCATCACGAAAAGCAACAGGAGGATAGAGAGAATTGTCCTCGATCGATTCCACATTGCATAAACACGTAAAATCATCATCACTGTATCTCGCATCAACCTAGGAGGAGACGGGATTAGAAGGCAAAGTAACTCACAATCGGCGGCAGAAAGGAACACTATGAATGCCCAATTAGATACCTGAAATATTACAGTACCTTTGAAATAACCACAACTCGGTTTGAGATCGAGGACACAAGTCACTTGACATGCTTACATCTATTTGAGCATCGTAAATTCAGGGTTTGAGTGGCAGCAATTAAGATACGTACGTCTGTTGGAATTGGATTATTAGTGGTAAGCAAGTGTAGAATGGGAATGCAACTGACTTTAAGAGGGCCAGGAACAAAGAAACTGCCATCTGTGAGTGTATTGGTTGAGATAACGAACATATTTAATGTCCTTGAACATACAGAGCGAGTTGGTTCTGAGGATTAATCATGTTAGAAAATGGATGCGCTACGGCTCAGCCAATAGACCTACATAACCCAGCACAGGCCGGTGTAACGGACCTAATGGATGGAACAGTCACAAATGGTCCAAATCAAAAAAAGATTGTACACACGAGAACAAACATCGTGGAAACCCAGGTCCAGGGCCTGCACTGTGAAACCATTGGGACGCTGTATTGGATGATAATGGGCAACTCCTTACCCAAATGTACTCGATCTTTGAGATGTGTCAGTCACTGATGCAAAATAGACGTGGAGAAGGAATAGTATACCTCTCTTGAGAAGGTGAGGACTATGGTTTCGACGTTGCAACAGTGATGAATAATGTTTTATCGCTTGCAAACCACTCACTATAATCATGTACAGCGAGAGTGATGATAGCGACTGTGCCAGTGATATCAGATGAATTATTAGCAGAATTATAAGTGACCGTACGAGATATATAGTTGTTTAGAATGAAGTTTTCCAAGGCGGTCTGTGTGTCAGAGGACATGAGGTATCATGCAAACGATTTGAGAGTGGGGTGGACTTTGTATGGCCTGGAGAATATAGGGCAGTCTATTTATCCTTCACTCGCTGGTAGGCTGTCCGTGCCATGAATGCGGCGCCGTTCCACCGAGATATGGATATGATCTACGCTACTGATGAAGAGGGCAAAGGGGATCAGGCATACAGCACGCCCGGCTTTAATTAGATAATGAAATTAGGGTGATCAACACAGCACCGTTCGGAACGATTTGCCGTGTACAGCAAGGTTTTCAATTGGCCACTGTCACGGAGTTCATTATTCCCGTTCATCTTTGATCGTTCAGGTGGTCAACAGCCTTCAGCTGAGAAGATTATTTCCGTGCCAGTTTGATCGGCCTCCGAGGACCACATGATATCATTTTAGACGCTCGCCCTCGAACTGGGACCGCAGCGTCGCCGCGGATTTCTCCCGCTTCCCCCCACGACGAGCTCACAACAGCGTCTACTTTCCCAACTCGCCACGACCGACAACGAACTCGCTTGTGGTCTTGGACAATGCCTCGAAGGGCCATCCGTCTCATCTCTACCCTCCGTGCCTCGCCCGTCTTTGTTCAATATACTTCTACCCCATCACCTACCACCAAAGCAAAACACCTCCCGCGTCCCCCTCCGCGTACGACCATCCGGCAGTACGACGGATGAACATGCTAAAGGTAACTTGTCTACGGCAATATTTACTACAATTGGCAAGTTGCCACACGAAGTTCATCATTCCCATTCATCCTTCTGAGAAGATTATCCACGTGCCTGCCTGACCAGCCTCCCTCGGGGACCACTTGGATGTCATTTTAGACGCTCGTCGCCGCAATTTTCTTTCGCTTCCTTCCACGACGAGCTCACAACAACGTTTACTTTCCCAACTCGCCACATCCGACAACGAACTCGCTTCTAGTCTTGGACAATGTCTTGAAGCCCTACGTCTCATCTGGAAATGCCTCAATGCGTACCGTCTCATGTCTATCCTCCCCTGCGCCTCGTCGGTCGTTGTTAAATACGCCTCTACCCTATCACCCACCACGCGTTTGGCGGAGAACACCTCGAGACCACTCCTGCGTCCCTCTCCGCGTACGTCCATCCTCCATCTCCTTCGCTCGACAACCAATCGCCTTTTAACCCTCCCCCATCAGACCGTGATCACATTGATCAAACTCTTTCTCCTTCTCCGACCCAATCCACATCAACTCCGCCCTTTATTTACCATGAAGACCGCACGATCGCCCAGACACCCGTGCTCGTGGACGAAGACCAGTGGAAGGAACCCGCACCGTACGTGCACGCTCTACGTTGAGGATGACCTCGAGCGTCCGCCGACAGCGCTGTCGTCCTATTCGACGACCCATGTTGGGACCGTGGTTTCGGTGAATGGAATCGGCCCAACGGGCGCTTCGGTATCTTCATTACTGTGAAGAGAACAAAGGTATCACATATGCGGTACAGGACGTGCAGATGAAAGGGTTCAAGGACCGACGCTCAAGTTCATTGGCCTTGCAGGTACACTGGTCTACCACAAGTTCCTGTGCGAACTTGTCATCCAATTCCCATGATCTGACTTTTTCATTCATCTTCAAGGCACCTCGATGGATGGACCGAGAGAAACCCAGATCAGTAGGCCATCTACGCCGTCACGGCGGCGTTACCTACTTCAAGTTCCTACCTATGTATCTAACACGGTGTTGTCTATGCCATCCAGGCAGCGAATAGCCTGAAGATGATGGTACGAGTCAAATCTACGCGCATGCTCGATCGCCAGTCAATCGATCCACGTCCGACACTGACATTCACCATTGTTTGAAATAGTCCACGCTCGGCAGACAATCCAATGGCAGCGTTGATATTATCTAGCACAAGCTGCACTTTGTGAGTCAGGGCGTCCAAGATACTTAAATGAGGACCGGCGCAACCGGCAACTTGGCGGTGCAAACGAACATAAGTTATTTCATAATGTATGCCAAGATGTGATTGGGAGAGGCGCAGACGAAGATTCCAAGACGCATACCACCATCTGCTTTCCTCGAAAGAGTAGGTCATTTGTTGTAAGTAGTACATTCAAAAGAATTGCATGTGTAATTCGCCCGCAGAGCCGTAGCCAATAAATACGAGTCGCCCACATCTTTCAGTTCTCCGATCTTTCACCTTTAGACCCTACTACTACATCCTGGCTCTGGCTCCAATGGAGAGTGGTCATTCATTCCCGGCCCGTGTACTCCATCCATTCCAAGATCGTGCGAGTCATCCGTCGCACCCTCCACCTCGGGACCCTGGTTGAGGTCCACGAATATCATCATAGACACGGTGGTGTCTGGACCGGCATTCGACCGAGACACCACGCCGAACCCGGTATCAATGTGGAACCGCCTACGGATGTCATGGTCATACAGCTCCCGAATGCTGATGATGAATCGTGGGATGAGGATGTAAAAAGCCACATCAATAAACCCGCTCAGGAAGAACACAGGGTACGTCATTGTTGGGGGTGCAACATAGGAGAGCAAATAAACGATTTGGTAAAGAACATTCCTAAAAGTTGGGGAAAACAGTTTCGTCGTTAGTATGTGTGGGAGCAAGTGTCAGGAACATGAGCAAAGGTGAGATGAGCAGGGGAGATGAGAACGTACACAAAGAAATAGAGAATTCCATCTCCCACTAACTTTTGCATATACCGGTTTGGCTGCCATTGCTTCGTCGCTTTGTACATCTCGAATGACTGCTTCAGGGTTTGTGAGACAGCGAGAATGACTAGTCCAGCACTGAGAACCAATCGTAGTGCGGCACGATACACTCCAATTGTCGCTGGAGAATTAATTGAAAAACTGCAAAACGAGAAGTCGAGCAATTGGACGACTGTCACTGAGAAAGGGTGCAGGTGGTATGAGGCCAGTCATTGTATCATGCAATCGATACATACCTGAGATGCCCTTGGAGGTATCGGGGTTGTTGTAGATTGCATCCGAAACAATAGAACTGATGGTTTGCGTCACATAAAGGAACAGGAGGATAGAGAGAATCGTCCTTGATCGATTCCACATTGCATAAACACGTAAAATCATCATCACTATGTCTCACATCAACCCAGGAGGAGACATGATTAGCAGGCAAAGTAACTCACAATCAGTGGCAGAAAGGAACACTACAAATGCCCAACCAAATACCTGATATAGTATAGTACCTTTGAAATATCCACAACTCGGTTTGAGATTGAGGACACAAATCAGTTGACGTGCTTACATCTATTTGAGCATCATAAATTTAAGGTTTGAGTGGCAGCAATTAAGATACGTACGTCTGTTGGAATTGAATTATTAGTGGTGAGCAAGGTGTAGAATGGGATATGCAACTGACTTCGAGAGGGCCAGGAACAAGGGAAGTGGCATCTGTGAGTGTACTGGTTGGGATAATGAAACTTATCGAGTGTCCTTAAACATACAGAATAAGTTGGTCCTGAGGATTAACCATGTTAAAAGATGTGCTACCACTCGGCCCATAGACCTACAAAATCCAGCAAAGACCAACGTAACGTACCTGATGGAATAGTCAGTCCAGAACAAATGGTCCAAACAGCCCAGAAAGATTGTACACACGAGAACAAACATCGTGGAAACCCAGGTCCAGGGCTTGCACTGTGAAACCATTGGGACGTTGTATTTGAATGATAATAGGCAACTCCTTACCCAAATGTACTCTATCTTTGAAATTTGTCAGTCACTGATGCAAAATAGATGTAGAGAAGGAATTGGATACCTCTCTTGAGAAGGTGAGGACTATGGTTTCGACGTTGCAACAATCATGAATAATGAATTATCGCTAGCAAATCACTCACTATAATCATGTACGACGAGAGTGACGCAAATGACTGTGCTATTGTATCAGATGAATTATGAGCAGAATTACAAGTGACCGTACGGGATATATAGTTGTTTTGGATGAGAATTTCCAAGAGGGTCTGTATGTCGGAGGACATGAGATATCAGGCAAACAATTATGGCAGCAAACGACTTGAGTGTGGGGTGGATTGTGTATGGCCTCCTGGAGAATATGGGTGAGTCTATTTGTCCTCCACTCACTGGTAGGCTGTCCGTGTCATAAATATGGATATGGCATCATTACGCCAGAAAGGACTCGGCGTCGCAACACTGGATTTACTAGGTCGTATCACTATGGTTGTCATCCTACCTGTGCGGAAGAAAGCTCATACTTCCTCGGATCCAACAGCCTGAGAGAGCATGTGGCCCAGCGTCTGTCGAGGTAGCCATACATCTTGCACTCGGTGTCTTGACTATTGCGTGCAATTAAACACTGGAATGTGATGATGAGCGGGCTGAACTATATTCGGTGCTTGAATGATCAACTCGCTGCTGCAGGTCCATGTGAGCATATCTTCGTTACTAAGAAGAGAACAAAGGGCATCAGACTCGGACATACAACACTGTGACATGGACATTCAAGTTGGCCTCCTGACTTGCTTATTACATTAAACCATCTAAGTTGGTCTCGGGTCGTTATGTCAAGTTCGCAACGTTCATTCGGTATGATCTTGGTCGTATGATCTCCTGTGCAAGCAGCCTTTAGACAATGAAATTAGCGTGATCGACACCGCACCGCTACAGTGTTATTGATATCAGGCCCTCGGCAGTACGACGGATGAACCGTTTGATCATGCTAAAAGGTAGCTCGGAACGACGCGCCGTCGCGGTGTACAGCAAGGTTTACAATTAGCAAGTTGATGGCATGTCCGTTTGCCACACGAAGTTCATCATTCCCGTCCATCTTTGATCGTTTAGGTGGTGAACAGCCTTCTGAGAAGATTATTTACATGCCTGCTGGACCAACCTCCGAGGACCACATGATATCGTTTTAGACGCTTGTCCTCGATTTGGGTCCGCACCGTCGCCGCAAATTTCTTTCGCTTCCTTCCATGACATGCTCACAATAACGTCTGCTTTCCCAACTCGCTTCTAGTCTCGGACAATGTCTTGAAGCCTTCCGTCTCATCTCTGGCCTCCGCGCCTCGCCTGTCCTTGTCAAATACACCTCTACCCTATCACCCACCACCAAAGCAGAACACCTCCCGCGTCCCCCTCATCCCCCATCTCCTTCGCTCGACAACCAATCGCTTTTTAACCCTCCCCCATCAGACCGTGATCACATCGATCAAAACCTTTCTCCCTCTCCGACCCAATCCACATCAACACCACCCTTTTTTTTTACCATGAAGACCGCACGATCTCCCGTGCTCGTGGTCGAAGACTAGTGGAAGGAACTCGCACCGTACGTACACGCTCCACGTCGAGGCTGCCCTCGAGCGTCCGACGACAGCGCTGTCGTCCTACTCGACGGCCCATACTGGGATCGTGGTTTCGGGCGTCACAAGGATGAGCGCGAATGGGATCGGCCCAGCGGGCGCTTCGGTATGTTCATTACCGTGAAGAGAACAAAGGTATCATGTATGCGGCACAGGGCCGCCGGACGTGCAGATGAAAGGGTTCGACGACCACCGCTCAAGTCCATTGGCCCTGCAGGTGCGTGAAGCTCCTGTGCGAACTTGTTATCCAATTCCCATGATCTGACCTTTTCATTCATCTTCAAAGTTCCTACCTACACGGATCAAGTATTCCATACAGGCCGCGAATAGTCTGAAGATAATGGTACGAGTCAAATCTACGCGCATGCTCGATCGCCTTGTTGGTATCTCCAGTGGAATTCATATCGCTTCCCTTGTTGGAGACTTTGACGATCCGTTCACAGCAACGCCCGCTCTTCTAACATGCCACATCCAACAGCGAACCTGCCAACTTCGTGTCTCGAGCAATGCCTTGAGGTGTTCCGTCTTATCTCTCCCCTCGTTCGCGTATGTCAAAAACTCCACTGACCCATCGCCGGTCGCCAACCGCCAAGATGTTTGGTAGAGACTCCACCTCGATGAAGTCCCTCTCTGTGTATGTATATTCTGCAGCACAGAAGGATTTGACAATGGGCATCCGGGATGGATAAAAACTGACACGATAGGCCACAAACGAACGCGGGGAGTTATCTGTACACAAAAAAAGAATGCGCAACTCCGAGATGATGCCATCACCGCTTTTTTGATCTTAACAAATATGTTCGTATAGTAGCCTGGAGTAAAAGGAACTGTATGTATCATTTGCTAGGAGAGCTATCGTCAATGAGCATCTATCACATTTATCTGCCAGCTTTCTGATCGTTCTTCTGTACTCCCAATCGGCGAGTCTTCGTTCAATTCTGGCCCATGCATTCTACCCATCTCGAGATCGCTTGAGTAACTGGTGCCACCTGACA
This sequence comes from Boletus reticulatus, assembly GCA_038093535.1. Lineage (NCBI taxonomy): Eukaryota > Fungi > Basidiomycota > Agaricomycetes > Boletales > Boletaceae > Boletus > Boletus reticulatus. The sequence goes on from JBBPSJ010000028.1 coordinate 285,706, forward strand.
CGGTGGTGTCTGGATCGGCATTCCACTGCGACACCACGCCGAACCCGGTATCAATGTGAAACCCACCATGGGTGTCACGGTCATACAACTCACGTATGCCGATGATGAACCGCGGGACGATGGTGTAGAATACTAAATGAAAAAAGATGGCGAGGACGACTGCAACCTTTTCTGATGGCGCTTCGACTGGGATAACCTGATAATAGATTTGGCAAACCATGTTTCTATTTTTGTCGTCAGAAATTGTGGGAGTAAGTGTCAGGAGGAAAGAGATGAGGACGTACACGACGAAGTAGAGAATTCCATCTCCCACTAGTTTTTGCATATACTGGTTGAGCTGCCATCGCTTTGTCGCTCTGTACCTCCCAAACGACTGTTTCAGCGTTTGTGAGACAGCGAGAACGACTAGCGTAGCAGCGAGAGCCAAGCGTGGTGCCTCACGATACACTCGAATTGTTGCTGGCGTTTCGATGTACGAGATATTGCAAAACGAAACGCCGACAACTTGGGCGAGCGTCACTGAGGAAAAAAGTGGTGTTTGTGTCATATCTATGTATACAATGTATTACATACCCAAGGCGTGGGTATTGGGGTCGTTGTAGATGCCGTCCAAAACCACGGCGACGACGGTTTGCAGGACGTAAAGGAAAAGGAGGATAGCGAGAATCGTCCTGGATCGATTCCACATTGCGTAGACACGCAAAACCATCACCACTATAGCTCAAATCAACACAGTAGGAGACATGGTTAGAGGGCAAGACAACTCACAATCGGTGGCAGAAAGGAACACTACGATTCCCCAGCCAGATACTAGAAATAGTGCAGTACCTTTGAAATATCCGCAACTCGGTTTGACGAATATGGATGCAAGTCAATTGACGTGCTTACATCTATTCGAGTGTCATAAATTCAAGGTTTGAATGGCAGTGAAGGTACATACATCTGTTGGAATTGGATCGTTGGTGGTGAGTAAGGTGTAAAATGGGAGATGAAAAACTGACTTCGAGAGGGCCAGCAGCGAATGAACTGCCGTCTGAGTGTACTGGTTGAGATAACGAACGTATTTAATGTCCTTGAACATACAGAGCGAGTTGGTCCTGAGGATTAACCGTGTTAAAAGACGTGCTACAGCTCGGCCAATAGACCTACAAAATCCAGCAAGGACCGACGTAACGGACCTAATGGACCAGTCAGTACGAAACAACTGGTCCAAAGCGCCTGAAAATATTGTACTCACGAGAACAAATATCGTGGAAACCCAGGTCCAGGGCCTGCACTGTGAAACCATTGCGACGCTGTATTTGGATGATACTAGGCAACTCCTCACCCAAATGTACTTGATCTTTGACATTTGTCAGTCACCGATGCGAAATAGACGTGGAGAAGGAATGGGATACCTCTCTTGAGAAGGTGAGGACTATGGTTTCGACGTTGCACCAACAATAAATACTGAGTCATCGCCAGCGAACTTGAATCACTCACTATAATCATATACGACGACAACGACGCTAGCGACTGTACCGGTGTATCAGACGAATCATGAGCGGAGTTACGAGTGGCCATACGGGATAAATAATTGTTTAGAACGAGAAGTTCCAAGGTGGTCTGTACGTCGGAGGACATGGGACTCGGAGTAAGAAAAACTGCAATGAATTGTCCTACAATCAGTGGGGCCAATGGATCGTGGTTCTCAGGCAGGCTATTTATCCTCTGCCATCCGTGACATGGATGAATGTCCCATCTGATGGACTGCGGTGTAGTGAGGCACGCTGCCGAGCGAATTTACTGCAAGCCACAACTTTGAGCGGCGGCGGCGGCCCACCTTGTCTTCGCGCCACCACCTCGTCGCTCGTCCTCGCCTGTTTCAGCGCACCTGCCCACCATACCCTACTTCCATTCCCATTCCGGTGCCTCGCAGCTCACTTCTCTTGGGTCCAGAGCGCGCGAGCCCTACTGCCGCGTATAATGCGCCTGCGAGGCGTTCCCACCCCTCGCAGCTCGCCCGACGCGTCGTACCTGGCAAGTCGGACTCCTGTCCCGGGCTGAATGGACTCGCTCGTCCATCCGCGCCTCCTCCCTCGTCGGCCTCGCGTGCAGAGCGATGTCCAAAGACAGCACATGGACGTGGCATTATGGAGTTCGCAATGTCCATTTTGCGTCTTGGTCTTCCCACTTCCTGTGCAACCGAGTGGCCTTCAGGTAATGAAATTGCCGCGATGAACGCCGCACAAGGTGCCTGCTCCATAGCCCCATTATCTCCAATGTAAGTCTGCCTTTGTATCAATATCACTTTAGACGCTCATCACCACAGTATCGCTGCCTCGTTATGTCCCCACAACGAACTCGCTTCGGGTCTCGGGCGGTGCCTTCTCACCTCTGCCCTCCCCCGCGCCTCGCCCGATTTGTTTGTGCCGTTGTTAAGAGCCATTGCGATCAAGAACGGGCAAAACCTCTATTTAAGACTGAGATCAGTCTGGGAGATAATATTTTCTTTCGCTTAAATGGGTCCTTTGTGACTTGTTCACGGTAGTGCCTGCTCTCCCAACTCGTCACGACCGAGAACGAGCTCGCTTCGCGTCTCATATTTTTGAAGTACTCCGTCTCGTCTTACCCTCCCTCATGCCCACCTGTGTTCATCAAGTACAGTTTTCGGCCACGGAGACACTTTCCTGAGAGCACCTTGGAGTCGTATCCTTCTCCTGGTACGTCCGTCATCCATCTTCTCTCAGCTTACAATTAATTGATCCCCTCGACAATTAATCTGCTTGAAACCGGTGGTAGTGTTGATGTTGTCTAGCGCAAGCTGGACGTCATGAGTTGGGGCGTCCAACTTGACAATAAGGACCAATCCCCGATACAAACGAACACAATTGATGTGATGATGCACGCACCGTTTTCCTCGAAAACGCATGTATTTTATACAAGTAGTAGTACATTCAACCCAAAGCAAAGGATTTACAATGTGTAATTCGTCAGCAGGCCCACAACCAATAAATACCAAGTCGCCTCCAACTTCCAGCTCTCCGATCTTTCACCCCTAGACCCTACTACTCCCTGGCTTCAATGGAGAGTCTTCGTGCAATCTCGACCCATGCACTCGACCCATTCCAAGATCGCCCGAGTTATCCGTGCCACCCTGGTTTCCGTCCATGAACACCATCACAGACACGGTGGTATCCTGACCGGCATTCAACTGTGACACCACGCCGAACCCCGTGTCGATGTGAAAGCGACCGCGGATGTCACGGTCATACAGCTCTCGTATGCTGACGACGAGCCGAGGCATGAGGGTGTAAAATGCTATGGAAATAAATGCGTCCAGGAACACGTAAGTAGTGCGCACTGGAAGCCCGAGTACGTTGACTAGGTCAACGGTTTGGTAAAGCACGTTCCTATCAGATGATGCGATGTCAGTACTATTTGTGTAGGCAATTCCAAAGAAAGGGAGAGAGGTCGAATGGAGTCAATGGACATACACAATAAAGTAGAGAATTCCGTCTTTCACCAGTAATTGCATGTAGCGGTTGGGTTGCCATTGCTTCGCTGCGTTGTACATCTCGAATGATTGCTTCAGGGTTTGGAAGACGGCGAGACTTGCCAGTAGAACACTGAGAACCAATCGCAGGGGTATAAAATAGACTGCATAAAACACATTGTCGACCCCAGCACCGCAAACCGAAAAATCAAGAATTTGGATGGTTGTCACTGAGAAGAAGTGAAGTTCACGTGAGGCTGGCCAATGATTGATGCATCTGATCTGGTACATACCTGAGAGGTGGGTATTAGGGTTGGTATAAATTCCCGCAAAAACGACAGTGACGAAGGTCTGTACGATGTAAACTAATAGAAGGACACGAAGAACAGTCTTGGATCGATTCCACATCGCGTAGACACGCAGAATAATCAATACTATAATCAAATCAACACAGAGGAACAGGCAACCAGACCACAATGTGACTCACAATCGGCGGTAGACAGGAACACGAAGAATGACCAATAATATGATAAAAACATGACTTTACCTATGGAATGTCTACGTCTCATTCTGACATTGTAGACAAATACAATTGAGGTGCTTACATCTATTTGACAGTTAAAGCACAATGTTTGCAAAATTGAGACACATACGTCTGTCGGAATCAGTCTGTTAGTGATACGAGAGGTGTATAATGAGAAAACAAACAGACTTCTACGGGGCCAGGCACAAATGAACTGCCAGCTGCGAATGTACTGGGTTGAGCAGAGAGACCTTACTTGGGCACTGGAACATACTGAGTGCAGCAGTCCTGTGATTGGATTCGGGTTAACTACGCTGAAAAATGCGCTAGGTCTGTATACCTACACAGTCCAAAAAAGACCGATGTATCGAACCTATTATAAAAGTCAGCTCAGGAAATATGGGGCAAACTGACCGAGACTAGAAGAATTGTACGTACAACGACAAACATTGTAGACACCGAGGTCCAAGGTCGGCACTACGAGATTATTCGAGACGTTGTATGTAATGATAATCAACAACTCCATACCCAAATGTATTCTACCTTCGTACATGATTAGGCATGAAATGAAGGTAAAGAATAGATAGGATACCTCTCTTGAAAAGGTGAGGGCTGCAGTTTCGACGTTTCAGTAATAATATGGAATGTTTGCAAATGATCCACTCACTATAATCATATACGACAGCAGTGATAGCAGCAACTGCATTGGAGCATGAGATTAACTATTAGCGGTGTTAAGAGCGACCATACGTGATAGAGAATTGTTCAGAGTGACAGCCTGCAAGAAAGACACTAGGTCGGAAGACATGACAAGTTTTGTAGCGACCAACGACCGATTGAGGTGGGGGTTGTTTATGGCCCCCGCAAGATACAGGGAAAGCTATTTATGGTCCGGTATCCCGTGCCATGGAAGCCATTCCATCACGCCACGACATCATTACAGCAGTGAGGATTAAGGCAACACCTAATCTAGATAATGATAGTTATGATTGTTACCTTACCTTTGGAAGCATCTCTCGATGACTGGTCGCGGGAAAAAAACGTGCACTTGCTCGGATCCAACAATGAGCGTGAGGAGAGGTGTCTTGACTGCGACGAACTACACTTGGAGCTTGACAAATTGGTGCAAGGTTATGTGGGCGTATCATCGTTACTGTGAAAAGAACAAATTCATTAAATACTGTATACAGCATATGGACATTCGCGTTATCAAGTTGAAGTGTGATGTTCGTTTGGTACTTTGGCCCCATTAACCTCCTGTGCAAAGATGCCTTCAGATAACGAAATCACTATGATCGATACTGCACCACCGCACTGTGCCACTGATTCCACTGCAGTTCGACCAATGAAAGTGCCAACTCGGAAGTTAACAATACGCCATTTACGGCAAGTCTTGAGAGTGTGAAGTTGCATGTCCCTTTGCTACTCCGAGTCGCTCCACGTTCCTGTCCAATCTTGATTGATGTTCAGTTTGTCTACGCAGTGAACGGTTTTGGGAAGATCATGGGTCCACGTGCCTGCAGCTGGATGATAGCGGAAGTGATATCGGTGTCATTTTAGACGCTAATCCTTGATGCTTCCCACGCCAGTCGCTCTCCCAGGACCCAATTCGGGGCAGTGCCTCGAGGTTCCGCCTCTCCTCTGCCCTCCTCTGCGCCTCACCCGTGTCCTCCCCATCACTATGATTTGGTAGAGAGAACCTCTCTCGCCTCTCTGCGTACGTCTGTCATTCATCTCTCGACTGATGGTCGATTGATCCACTTTGAAGCTGATGCCAGTCATTAATTGTCCGCAATGATCCGCTCTCGGGAACTATAACTGATGCTAACATTGATACTATCCAGCACAAGGGAAATCCATCATCCGCTTTCCCCGTAAGCACTGCCAATCCTTCCTAGATCACGATCTGTCGCTCTTTCTCTCACCATCAGGCCCCGCCCTCCACCGATATGCGCCACCGTGACAAATACTACGAACAACGATATGCCCACACAGACTCCGAATTCCTACTCCATTGAACACGGATCAAACCTATGCCATCCAGGCAGCGAATAGTATGAGTCAGATCCACGTGCCTGCTCGATCACCTTGTTATTACATCTAGTAGTGTTTTAGAGGCTCGTCCTCGACTTGAGGCCGCCGCAAAATTTTACTTGTTTGGTACAGCAACGCCCGCTCTCCTGACATGCCACGTCCAAGAAGTGTTTCGTCTTATCTCTGCCCTCGTTCATGCCTGTCAAATGTGTTTGGTGGAGAATTCACCTTGATGAAGTTCCTCTCCGTGTGCGTCTGACTTTCTCCCAATCAGCGTTATAGGGAAGTAATCCATGCAATGTGATAGCGCTGATGTTCTGCAGCTGACAACGGCCATCTCGATAAATGCTGACCCAATAGGGCACAAACGAACCCAAGTAACGCATTTGAAGAAAAATGCGGAACACCGAAAGGGTGCCACCATGTTTGTGAGAGAGCATGCTAGTATAGACATAGGTGAAAAAGGAACTCCATGTGTAACTCGTTCACAGAGCCAATGCCAATAAATATTAAATATGGTTTGGTTGCCTCATCTTCCAGGTCTCCAACCTTTCGTCCGTAGAGCCTCCCGCCCGCAATGGGAGAGTCTTTGTTCAACTCTCACCCATATACTCTACCCAGTTCGAGATCACCCGAGTTAGTCGTTCCACCCTCCACCTCAGGACCCTGGCTTCCACCTGCGAATACCACTCCAGACATGGTGGTATCCGGACCGGCATTCGACCGCGATTGCACGCCGAACCCGGTATCAATGTGGAACCGACCACTGATGTCATGGTCATATAACTCCCGAATGCTGATGATGAATCGTGGGATGAGCGTGTAAAAGGCTATATAAAGAAACGCGCTCAAGAAGAATAGAGTATCGGTTGGAGGTGCGACCGAGGTGAGCACATAAACGATCTGGTAAAGAACATTCCTATAAGTCAGGGGGAAACATGTTGGTCGGTGAGTATGTGTGGGAGCGAGTGTCGGGAACACGAGCAAAGGTCGATGGGCAGGAAAGAGATGCGAACGTACACGACGAAATAGAGAATTCCATCTCCCACTAGTTTCTGCATGTATCGGTTTGGCTGCCATTGCTTCGTCACTTTGTACATCTCGAATGACTGTTTCAGAGTTTGCGAGACAGCGAGAACGACCAGCGCAACAGCAAGAACTAATCGCGGAGCAGCACGATACAAATAGAGTCTTGATGGAGTGTTGTTGAACGAAACATTGCAAAACGAAAAGTCGAGAACTTGGGCGAGCGTCACTGAGAAAAAGATGCACGTTACGAGAAATCGGCTATTGTATTGATACATTTGATTCGATACATACCTGAGAGATAGGTGTTAGGGTTGTTGTAGATTCCACTCAAAACCACTGTAATGATGCTTTGCGACACATAGATCAGCAGGAGGATAAGGAGAATCGTCTTGGACCGATTCCACATTGCGTAAACACGCAGAATCATCACCACTATAGCTCAAATCAACATAGGAAAAGACGTGATTAGATGACAAAGTAACTCACGATCGGTGGCAGAAAGGAACATTATGAATGCCCAACCAGATACCTGATATATTACAGTACCTTTGAAATATCCACAACTCGGTTTGAGATTGTGGATGCAAGTCAATCGGCGTGCTCACATCTATTCGAGGATTATAAATTCCAGGTTTGCATAGGAATAAAGATACATACGCCTATTGGAATTGGATCGTTGGTGGTGAGCAATGGGTAAAATGGAGAACAAAAACTGACTTCGACAGGGCCAGGAATAAAAGAATTGCCGTCTGAGTGTACTGGTGGAGACAATGAACTTTATTTAGCGTGATTGAACATACTGAATGCATTGGTCCTGAGAATGGATTCAGAATTAACCATGTTAGAAGATGCTACAGCTCGGCCAATAGACCTACGTAAACCAGCAAAGACCAACATAACGGACCTATCGGAACAGTCGGTCCAAACGAATGTTCCCGAAAATGATGTACACACCACAACGAATATCGTGGAAACCCAGGTCCAGGGTCTGAACTATAAGAGCATTGGTGATGTTGTATCTCATTAATATTTGGTGACTCCTTACCCAAATATAATCTATCTTTGAAGTTTGTCACTGATCGATATCAAGTAGAGGTAGATAAGGAAAGGCCTACCTCTCTTGAGAAGGTGAGGGCTATGGTTTTGACGTTGCAATAGTAATGAATAACGAATGATCAGTGGCGAATCACTCACTAAAGTCATATACGGCGACAATGACGCTAGCGACTGTGCTGGTGTATCAGATGAATTATTAGCAGAGTGACGAGTGGCCATACGGGATAGATAGTTGTTTAGAACGAGAAGCTCCAAGATGGTCTGTATGTCGGAGGACATGGGGTCGATGAATTTGACTGCAACGAACAATGAGTGGGGAAAATGGGTCGTGGTATTCCAGTGAATACAGGACAGGCTATTTATCCTCCAACGTCCGTGGCATGAATAAACGCTCCATCAAGATGTGGCATCATTACGGGAGAAAGGACTGATGCCAATGTTAGATTTTTAGATTATTATCATCCTACCTTTGGAAGAGGTTCCCGATTTCTAATAGCCAAAAAAGAACGCGTGCTTGCTCGAAGCCAACGCTGGGTATGGAGCTCGGCGTCAGAAGTAGCGATACACCTTCCACTCAGTGTCTTGACTATTGGTTGCAACGCCGGAATATGGTAACGAGAAGAGACCAGCCAGGGGCCACATCCGAAGCTTGAATGCTCAACATGAGGCTTCTGCAAGGCTGCGTGAGCGCATCTTCCGAGTTACTGTGAACAGAACAAAGGCATCGGCTATATGTACAGCACATGGACCTTGGCGTCATGAAGTTCGCGATGTCCACTTGGCATCTTGGTATTACCAACCTCCTGTGCATCGAGCGTCCTTCGCGTAATAAAATTGTCGTGATGAAGTTGGCCGTCTCGTTGATATTAACCTGAGTACAATGAATGAATTGAGGGACCCATGACGCCAGTGACCTACCGAGCAAGTACATAACATTATCTGCTACCCACTTCAAGTTCCTATCCAACTTGAATTTTATGCCATCCATGAACGTTTGGAAAATTGATGATGGAGGTCCACGTGTCTGCTTGATGGCCCCATTATCTCCAATTCAAGTCTGTCTCGAGAGGATTGATGTCACTTTAGACGCTCGTCCTCAATTTGTGGCCGCAGCTTGCTTGCCGCAAATTTCTTTTCGCTTCCTGCGTTCACAGCCATGACATAATCACAGCAATATGGAAGCCAGGACAACCGTGCTCCCTTCGGACAAAAAATTTCAGGCTCAACGATTCTCGGCACATTCGGCATACGAGCTAATCCTATTGCCTTGGTGTCGGTGACACCCCCGAACACCACATCGGCCGAACGTCGAAGTACATACAAACAGTAGACAAAGTGCTAATGTACATACAATAGACGTGCAAGGGCTAGTCCGAGTCCGAGTCCGAATCCGAGTCCGAGCTCAAAACCACAGGATCTGATAGCACCCTGCCCTTCCCTTTCCCCTTTCCTCCTTGAAACGGAGGCAACTTGAATCCGGGCCATTTGCAGAAGGTATTGCAAACATGTTCCTCCTCGAATGTGTCGACAGCCTTCTCCAAGTTTCCTTCGCAGAACAAGTCATGTCCAATAGCGCTAAGTAAATACTGGTTAAAAACTGCCGGTGACCGAAAGGAGTCGGAATCACTTACGAATTGGTAAGGATCTGAGGATCTGTTAAGAGTGAGACCGTGCCTATTCGCAAGGTTGATCAGTGTCTGAGTAAGATGGTGTGTAACATGAATACACGAATACCTTGGTAGTCGGAAACATATGCAGAACCTTTTGTCTTGACATACTGAACATGCTGTGAAAATGCAAGGAACTGCGCTACTTCATAGCCTGCTTCCCAAGGCTCCAGGAGCGGCACGCAATTGCCATTATGGATGAACTTCGTGAATGCCGTGGCCGCGTCTTCAATCTTCTCCTCGCAGAGATATGTGCAGTCAATAAACGGCGCTTTGGATCCTCTGACAGGATTGTTCGCATAACGAAAAGCAAGCCCGGCATCCACGAAGCGTATCGAAGGGATCTGGAAAGGCGGTGGCTCATCAGCTCTTGCAAGCCTCTTCACGATGAAGTCGTCCACGAGTTTGAACAGGGCTTTTGACCAATACAGGACATTCGCCTCACGGAAGACCTTCTCGGACTCCTCCTTGACTCCCCAGTACTTGAAAGGCCCATTTGGGAGTTGATCTGGTCGGCGGTTGTAGGGCCGCTTGATGATGATCGAGTCATGTGAACGCGAACCAATCCCAGTTACTGTGGGTTTTGAGAGTACAAGGGTTGTGCTGTATGCACTTTTAAAAGCACCAGAACCAACGAAAGAGTCGACACTGCCAACCCGCAGCTGTCCGGGGTGTAAAACAGTGACGTTCTTCTTGGGATCTAAGTCGAATTGATAGTGATCGGGACTCTTCAAGATTTGCTTGATGGAAACCGTAGGAATAGGATAATAATCAATCAGGTAGATGGCATTCCTCAAGTCTGGGAGCAATCAGCGATGGATAAAATCGACAACAAGATCTACCGTTTGTATGTACTTCGACGTTCGGCCGATGTGGTGTTCGGGGGTGTCACCGACACCAAGGCAATAGAATTGCCTAGCTCGTATGCCGAATGTGCCGAGAATCGTTGAGCCTAAAATTTTTTGTCCGAAGGGAGCACGGTTGTCCTGGCTTCCATACAGCAAGAACGTCATGTCTCCGGGAAACCTCGAAGCCCACCGTCCCCCACGTCTCATCGGTCTTTGTTACACACTTTTCCCGCGTCCCCCTCTGCATACGTCCAACGTCCATCTCCTTCGTTCGACAACCAATCGCCTTTTAACCCTCCCCATCAGAACACCCGCGCCCGTGGATGAGGACTCGTAGATTCGGGTCTTGAAGTTGAAGCACTCCATCTCGTCTCTCCTCGCACTCACATGTGTTCATCGAGTACAGTTTCTGGTCACGGAAGCGCCTTCTTTAACACAAGTTCACTGCTGACGTTCGCTATTTTTTCCTCGACAAACAATCCGGTGGTGATGTAGCGCAAGATGGACATTGTGAAGTCCCTCTCCGTGTATGTATATCTGCACAAAGACTAATTTGACAACGGGTATCCAAGATGGATAAAGACGGACACGATACGCCACAAACGAGGAGTAATCTGTACACAAAAATGTGGTTAAGGAAGAATGGGGAACTCTTAAAAAAAGTACATTCGTGTAGTGCACACATCTAGCCTGGAGTAAAAGGAATTGTATGTATCGTTTGCTGGCAGAGCTACCGTCAATGAGCACCTGTCTCATTTATCTGCCAGCCTTCTAATCGTTCTCCCGCACTTATTCTGTACTCCCAATGGGTGAGTCTTCGTTAAATTCTAGCCCATGCACTCTACCCATCTCAAGATCGCTTGAGGTACTGGTGCCGCCTGACACGGTGATGTCTGGACCGGCATTCCACTGTGACACCGCACCAAACCCGGTATCAATGTGAAATCCACCACGGACGTCATGGTCATGTAATTCGCGTATGCCAATGATGAACCGCGGGATGAGGGTATAGAGGGCTAAACGAAGGAATGTGGCCAGAACGACTGCGACATTGTTTGGTGCAGCTTTGACTGGGATGACCTCGTAGTAAATCTGGCAAACCACGTTTCTATGCATGTTTTTGTCGTCAGAAATTAGTGTCAGGATCACGAGCAAAGGTCGTTGGGTAGGAAAGAGATGAGGACGTACGCGACGAAATAGAGAACTCCATCTCCCACTAGCTTTTGCATATACCGGTTTGGCTGCCATTGCTTCGTCGCTCTGTACATCTCAAATGACTGTTTCAGTGTTTCTGAAACAGCGAGAATGACTAGCGTAGCAGCGAGAACCAATCGCGGTCCCTCACGAACCACCTGAACTGTCGCTGGAGTGTCGATGTACGAAATACTGCAAAACGAAGAGTCAGACACTCGGGCGAGCATCACTAAGAAAAAAGTGGTGGTTATGTGTCATATCTATGTATGCAATATCGTACATACCCAGGAGGTGGGTATTAGGGTTGTTGTAGATACTGTCCAAAACCACGGCAACGATGGTTTGCAGGACGTAGAAGAACAGGAGGATAAGAAGAATCGTCCTGGACCGATTCCACATTGCGTAAACACGCAAAACCATCACTACTGTAGCTCAAATTAACATAAGAGACATAGTTAGAGGGAAAGGCAACTCACAATCGGTGGCAGAAAGGAACACTACGAGTCCCCAACCAGATATCAGAAATAGTGCAGTACCTTTGAAATATCCGCAACTCGGTTTGAGGATTGTGGATGCAAGTCAATTGACGTGCTCACATCTATTCGAGGAGTACAAATTCCAAGTTTGCGTAGGAATAAAGAATAAAGATACATACACCTATCAGAATTGGATCGTTGGTGGTGAGTAAGGTGTAAATGGGAGATGAGAAACTGACTTCGAGAGGACCAGCAACGAACGAACCGCCGTCTGCGAGTGTACCGGTTGAGATAATGAACGTTATTTAGCGTCCTTGAA